>JARYGA010012366.1:0-41680 GCA_030545235.1 Helianthus tuberosus | reverse complement strand
GCGATACAATAATCAAACAAACCGGAATGATGGGTTCTACAACAACAATAATAATGTGAACCATAACCGGATTCCTCGTTTTGTGGGAGGAGGTAATCAAGGTGGAAACCGAGGAGGTAATAGAGGAGGTGATCGAAGGGATAATCGAAGACCGGTTGATCAAGAAGTTAACGACTCACATCGTCGTCAACAACCTCCACGGGGAGTAAATGACCGTTTTAGGCCGGTGGTCACCGATAATGACTCACCAATCGTATGCGAGAGAAAAATGTTCGACTGCAAGCTCATTACATCAACATCATTCCCCACTTCAATGGGAGGTCCAATGATGAACCATACACTCATTTGGCTGAGTTTTCGGCCATATGTAGCACTATTGGGGGGCATGGTTTTGCATTGAAAGAGGTCAAGCTTCGGTTATTTCAGTTTTCGCTAAAAGATAAGGCGAAACAATGGTTTCTTACGCTTCCTGCAAATAGTATTCGGACATGGGGCGAGATGCAACAAGTCTTCCTTGATGAGTATTATTCGATGGCGAAGACCAATGATGCTAGAGATGAAATTAGGTCTTTCCGCCAACTCTCAAGTGAACCATTGCATGAAGCTTTCACAAGGTACAAGGAATTGATTCGCAAGTGCCCACATCATCAAATAGAAAAGTGGGAGTTGGTTAAATGCTTTGTGAGAGGGTTGGATGACGAAACATGGAATCACCTCGAGTCAATAAGCAATGGAACATTGTTGAGTAACCATGAAGATGATGATTGGGATTTTCTTGAGCCGATGAGCAAGCGGTCAAAGTCAAAGGAATCGGCCGATAGAGCTAAAAAACATCCTGTTTCCCGGTCACTTCCCGATCTTGGCTCTAAGGATCGGATTTCTACTCTAGAACGGGAGTTGGCTCGTATGAAGAGGAATGAAGTAAATGCGGTACAGTTTACGGTTTGTGAAGATTGTGGAGAGATTGGCCATCTGACCGATCAATGTCAAACGGGATCAGGAGACTATGCCGAAGAGGTAAATCAAGTGTTCGGTGATAGAAAGAACAATGATATGAATTCGAACACTTATCATCCTGGATTGAGAAACCATCCCAACTTTCGATATGGGAATGCCGCGAATCAAATGAACCCGAATTTTCAACCGGGTAGCCAAAGCGGGTCATCATATCAAAATCGTCAAGGTGGAATTCAAGGGGGTTACCAACATAATTACAACCAAGGGTACCAAGGTTGAGACAATAATTATCAAGGTGGGTATCAAAGGAATTACAACAACCAAGGCGGTAATGGAAGTGGGTCGAATAATCAAGGGGGTGGTAGTGATTTGAATGCAAAGATGGACGCAATGCTTTCAATGATGCAAGAGTCCAAGAAAGAGAATGAGATTCGGGTTCGCATGAAGCATTGGCAAAGCAAGTGGGCCAACTCGCGGAGGAAATGGCTCAAATGAGGGGGAGCATGGGAAAGCTTCCAAGTGACACCACGTTGAACCATAAGCATCAAGGGTCAAGCTCAAAGAACACAGGTGAGGTACCAATCAATAAAATAACTTTACGCAGTGGTCGAGTCATGGATAATGGTGTCAAAACACCATCACCCCAGTTTGTTGAAGGGGTGGTGGAAGATGCTAATGATGAAGAGTGTGAGGATGGTCAAACGGGTCAAATCAAAAATGATTTAAAAATTAATAATAACACACCCGTTGTGACCATCCCCTTCCCTAAGGCTAAGGAAAAGGGTGTGGAGGCTAATACCGCCCCTTATCCCGAAGCATTGAAGGGACCCGCGAAGAAGGTTGTAAGCAAAAGAGGTCCACAACAAGAAGAGTTGTTGGAAGTTTTCAAACGAGTAAAAATTAATTTACCTCTTTTGGATTCAATCAAGCAAGTATCGTCATATGCTAAGTACTTGAAAGAATTGTGTACCCAGAAACGAACTCATAAATTTCCTAAAAAACTAGATTTAACCGAAAATGTGAGTTCAATTCTTTCGGGTGCACTTCCACCCAAGCTCCAAGATCCGGGTGCACCTATCATTTCAATTCAAGTAGGCGATTTTAAAATCAACCGGGCACTTTTAGATCTTAGAGCTAGTGTGAGCATTCTACTGGGTAGTTTATATGACCAATACGAGTTTGGTCCACTTCAATCATCAACACCACCGTGGTGTTAGCCGATTTGACACCCAAACTGCCCCGTGGAATTGTCTCGGATGTGATAGTAAAAATAGAGGATTTTTACTATCCGGTGGACGTTTTAGTACTTGATTATGTGGCCAAGGACCCAACCAAGCAACCTACGGTGATTTTGGGTTGACCGTTCCTAGCAACCGCGAATTCTCAAATTGATTGCAAAACGGGAACGGTTGACATGACATTTGGAAATCGAAGGTTGAGGTTGCATGTTTTTTCGGGATTGACGACTCCTTCAGTCGACGATGAATGCTATATGGCAGACATTGTTGACAGGTATATACCTCTCTGCGACATGGTTGTAGATGAGGAAAACACAATGGAGGATTGTTCTATGTTTGACAGGTCACAGGTGGAGATGAATCGAAGCATAGACGAGGAGGTGAAGAGTTTGGAGGTGCTTTCGGTAAAAGAAGGGAAACCGATGTGGACGCACCAAGTGGAGAGCTTACCGGAAACCATTGACACAAAGTTAAAACCGTCACTGGTGGAGCCGCTGGAAGTGGAGTTGAAGGTGTTGCCAAAGCATCTAAAGTATGCTTATGTTGATGAAGGCAACACGCTCCCTGTCATTATTGCATCAAATTTGACCAAGGAGCAAGAAGAGAGCTTGATGAAGGTGTTGGTCAACAATAGGGCGGCTATTGGGTGATCCATAGCGGATTTGAAGGGTATTAGTCCCTCAATAGTGATGCATAAGATCATCACCGACAACACCATAACACCCGCCCGTGATGCACAAAGAAGATTGAACCCAAACATGCGGGAAGTTGTCAAAAAGGAGGTGCTTAAATGGCTTGATGCGGGTATTATTTGTCCCATCTCTGATAGCCAATGGGTGAGTCCGACACAAACCGTCCCAAAGAAAGCAGGTATACAAGTCGTCAAAAATGACGCAGGTGAGGAGGTAACTACCCGGCCGGTAACCGGGTGGCGTATTTGCATCGATTATAGGAAGTTGAATACCGCAACTTCCAAAGATCATTTTCCCTTACCGTTCATTGATCAAATTGTGAAAAAATTAGCCGGACAACAATTTTATTGTTTCTTGGATGGATATTCCGGATACAATCAAATTGCTATTCATCCGGAAGATCAACAAAAGACCACTTTTACGTGTCCTTATGGCACCTTCGCATTTAGGCGAATGCCATTTGGATTATGTAATGCCCCCGCCACCTTTCAAAGGTGTATGATGAGTATCTTCTCGGATATGGTGGGGGAGTCTTTGGAAATCTTCATGGATGATTTTTCCATCTTTGGGTCATCGTTTGAAACTTGCTTAGACCAATTAGAAAAAGTGTTGAAACGATGTGTTGAAACTAATTTGGTCTTGAGTTGGGAGAAGAGCCATTTTATGGTTCAAGAGGGGGTACTGTTGGGGCATGTGGTGTCGAGTCGTGGGATAGAGGTAGATCATGCAAAAATTAAAGTAATTTCTACACTACCATATCCCACGAGTGTTAAAGGCATTAGGTCATTTTTAGGACATGCGAGATTTTATAGAAGGTTTATTAAGGGGTTTAGTGATATTTCAAAACCATTATGTAACCTTTTGTTAAAAGATATTCCGTTTGTTTTTTATTAAAATTGTAAAAATGCCTTTGATGTTTTGAAACAAAAGTTGGTTGAAGCCCCAATCTTGCAATCACCGAATTGGTCGTTACCATTCGAAATTATGTGTGATGCAAGTGATTATGTGGTAGGGGCCATGTTGGGTCAACGGGTAGACAAGAAACCGGTTGCCATATACTACGCAAGTAAGACTCTCTCGGATGCACAATTAAATTACACAACCACCGAGAAAGAGCTACTAACGGTGGTATATGCGTTGGATAAATTTCGTGCTCATATATGGGGTACTAAGGTCATTGTGTATTCTGACCATTCTGCAGTTAGGTATCTCATGGAGAAGAAAGATGCAAAGCCGAGATTAATTCGATGGGTGCTATTGTTACAAAAATTTGACCTAGAAATTCGAGACAAGAAAGGGAGTGAGAATGTGGTTGCGGACCACTTGTCTCGATTGGTTGTGGAGGAGGATTGTTCTCGTGTAGAGATTAACGAGAAGTTCCCAGATGAGCAAATTCTAAAGGTTTCAATATTACCATGGTATGCTAATATTGTTAATTATTTGGTTACAAGTGACATGCCAGCTCATTGGAATAGAAGGAAGAGGTTGCACTTCCTTTCTCAAACAAGTACTACACGTTGGAAGAACCGGACTTATTCAAGATATGTCCGGATCAAGTCGTTCGAAGATGCATACCCGACGAGGAGATTCCTAGTGTATTGATGCACTTGCATTCATTTGCTTGTGGGGGCCATTTCAGTGGTCACAAAACCGGGCACAAAGTGCTCAATAGCGGTCTTTATTGGCCGACTATTTTTAAGGATGCTTTTAATTTCGTTAAAAATTGTGTTGAGTGTCAAAAGTTAGGGGGTATTTCCAAAAGAGATGAGATGCCCATGCAACCGATCCTCATTGTAGATATTTTTGATGTGTGGGGGATCGATTTCATGGGCCCATTCCGTAATTCGCATGGCAACTTATACATCTTGGTGGAGGTCGATTATGTATCCAAGTGGGTTGAAGCGATTGCCACTAAGACAAATGACCATACCGTTGTTTGCAATTTTGTACAAACAATCATAATTTCTAGATTTGGGATTCCCCAAGTGATCATTAGTAATGGGGGATCTCACTTTAAGAATTTTAACTTTGGCAAACTTTTGAAACGGTATGGCGTTGACCATCGGATCGCTACCCCCTATCACCCACAAACAAGTGGTAAAGTGGAAGTTTCTAATAGGCAAATAAAAGAAATTTTGCAAAAGACCGTTCGACCGGACCGAAAGGATTGGTCGACAAAGTTGAATGATGCTTTATGGGCTTATAGAACGGCTCATAAAACACCTATTGGAACTACACCTTATTGCTTAGTTTATGGGTGAAACTGTCATTTACCAGTTGAACTTGTGCATCGTGCTTGGTGGGCCATAAAAGAGGTTAACACGAAATATGACGATGCAGGAAAGGAGCGAAAATTAAAGCTTTGCGAGTTGGAGGAGCTCCGGGAAGAAGCGTATGAGTGTGCTTCTAAATATAAGGATGATATGAAGAGGGCACATGACGTGAAGTTGAAGCCGAAGGAATTTGAAGTGGGTCAAAAGGCTTGGCTCAACAATTCAAGGCTTAAATACTTTCCCAGAAAGCTCAAGAGCAAATGAATGGGCCCGTATGTGATTACACGGGTCGGGAGACTTGGAGATGTTACAATCAAGGACCCGAAGGATGGGTCAAAACAAACGGTTAACGGTCATCGCCTAAAACCATTCCTTGATGGTAACGGAGGAAAAAAGGATGAGAATGTGGAGTTGGTAAACGTTGTGGTAAGTGTGCCAACTTATGAGGTCAACTAAAAGGACCGGTAATAAGTTTTGTGGAGTTTTGTATAATTTATTTTGATTGTTTGAATATTTTTGTGTTAATCGTTCTCGTTTCGTACTACCCCTCTTGATTGTGTTAAGTCCGGATATCACGAACGCGTCTTGAACATAAAAGGTATGTTTTTAGACTTGTTTTTGTGTATTAGGGACAATACACAATTTTTCGGGGGGGTGGTAGAACCGTAAACGGGTTGTTTATTTTTTATTTTTAACTTATAAAAAATCATAAAAAGATTTTTATTATTTTGTAGAATTTTTATTTGTATTTATTCCTTTTTATAAAAAGTTTTTGATTTTCCTTCATATTTTAATAAAAAAAATTTGAAAACTTCAAAAAAATAAAAAATTGGTGTTATGCATGCTGTTGCCGACGGCTTGATCTCTCATCACCGACGGTGCCTCAAAACATGGTGTCGGTTGGTTTTGACCGTAGACAGGGGAATAAAGCGTCGCCCAAATTTGGGCCTTTTATATACCGTCGCCGACGGTGGTTAAGCCCGTCGCCGACGGGTTTCCTAAAACACTCCGACACTGAATCTTTTCTTTTGCTTATATATCGAACTCAAGTCTCTTTCTATCGAATCAAACCTCACCCAAACACAATCTTGACCACACAAATTGATTTGGGGACCCCCCATCTGAACCATAAACATCCCACTTCATTCATTCCCTGCATTCATCACCACCAAACCCTTTCACTTCAACTTCTTCTTCTCAAACTCCTCTTAAGAACCCTAACCTTCAACTTCTCACAACTTTTTCAAATCTACACCAAATCACCTGATTCTTGAGCCTATTTTGTGTAATTTTTCGAGAGGAACAAAACCCCTATCACGATTTTCATCAATTCTTGCTAGTTTACAAGATTTCTGGGCGTGATTTTTCTGGTTTTTGAAGGGTGTTCATCAAGTTTCTTGCTTTGCATCTTTTCTTAGTTTTTCTTGTTCATATACATCAAAGGTATGGAATTTCTTTAAATTTAAGCATGATTTTCATATGGTTAGTTGATTTCTTCTGAAATTTAAGCTTATTGTTTAAGAGTAGATTGTTTATCATAATGTATGATGTTTTAGCATAAATTTAAGGATGATTACTTGATTTGGGTGGGATTTGAACATGCTCTAGTCTTAGTGAGGTGATTACACTAGATTTTTGCATGATTGAACATAGTGATGATGTGGAAAATTGTTGAATCATAAGAAATTGTGAATGAACATGTTAAATTGATATGTAGATGGTAAAATACGCGACTTTGGAAGTTTAAAAAGGCGATTTTGCACCTAGTTATTAATTGAAATTCAATATCATACACTATGTTCAAAGTTTGAGATTGTTGAAAATTGGGGTGTGCTAATTGTTCTTTTGTCTCTCGATTGTAGCTATGTTCGGAGGAAGAAAGAGATCTAAAACTTCCGGACAGGGTTCATCTTCTGGAGCCGGTTCAGGCTCGGGTCACTATCAGAGACGATGGGAGCAATTAAGTAATGTGGAAGAAGGTGACGGGCAACTATATCGACAGGATTGGAACTGGGAAGAGTTCAAAAACAGTCGATCGGCCTCAGCAAGGAAAGACGATAAGAAGAAGGCTCTTTCCCGGTACAACAACAAGAGGTTAGAGGCAAAAATGTGGAAGTGGAAAATGGTCACAGGTGTATCAACTTCTGTACCCGAAAGAGTAGTGTGTGAACGTGCAGTGAATGTTGAGGAATTTTGCCCAATTGACATAACTCAAAGGTTTGAGGAGCTCGGGTGGGAACGAGTATTGGATTGGTGTGAGATATCACCTCACGAGTCTATCTGGCTGCGGTTTGTGAATGGTTTTCAACTATGAGGTTTGAAAACTCTGATGGGCCGGCTCCTACATGACAGTTAATTGGCAACATCGGCAAGAATCAAATGATTATGTCGTTCGAACATATGAATGCCATTGCTAGATTTGATTCATTGGGGGTCGAAGCATATGATTATTATGATTATGATCATTTTTTGGATAACAAAACAAACACTTCTGATCCAGATCAATTGTTAGCATCTGTGTTGCCAGGTTCTGGAGGTGCGGGGGAATCTAGGAACGATTTGTCCTTGGAGGGTAGAATATTACAAGACATTTCGTTGGAAAATGTAATGGTGCGGTTCGGAGACCGCGGGACAGTGAAGGCACCTGACTGCCGGGTTTTACACGCTTTGTTGTATGGGACGCCAAGGTTGTCATGGCGTCAAATTGTGATGATAAGCACGTGGGACACAAGGGAGTCGTGCAAACGGAAGATTATCCCCTATGTGCGGTTAATTAGCGTGATGATTTTACAACAAAATGCGTTACCCCAGGAATCGCTATGGGTTTCTAAACCTATTGATCAATTTAACCTTACTTCAATGAAGCGGCACTGGAAAATCACGGTTAAAGTCTTTGGTCATCTTCATACAGTGGAGGATGATCAAGGAAACAGTTATAGGTACACTGATCCGCGCGAGGCCGAAGAGGGTGGTCATGATAAGGAGATGGTTTATGAGGAAGATGAGACTGAACCTGTCGGTACACGGGGACCAAGGCAGAGGTACAGGCGGCAACATCGGGAAATTAGACTCTCTGATTACGCTAATTAAACTCTATCTAGACTTAGACTGACACGGACTCTCTGATTACGCTAATTAGACTCTATCTAGACTTAGGCTGACACGGACTCTAATTGTTTTTATGGTTTGAGGAGGGTTTCTAAAAATCCTAAAAAAATGCAATTAAATTAAACTAATTAATTAGACTAACTAGACGCGAATTTGGACGAAGGTTTTAACTCAGTGGTGGTGAAGGCTACCTAGGCTAGACGCAAGTTTAACTTGGAGTGGATTTCTATTCGAAACTAATGTGGTATGGAACCTGGATCTTTTGATACTAAACCTATTAAGACACCAACTAAGCCTCTCAACCCTTCTCGAGGTGAAACTTATGGCACTACCTAGGCCGTTACAATTACCGGTTGTTAGATTTCCTTACAGTCCTTTAACTTCTTGAAAAGTGCCTTAATATGACAATCTACCTTACAGCGTGAAAGTCTAAGGCAACTATGGATTCTAACTTGGTTTAATAGACACGATATTGATTAGGGAACTAAGACCGATTTCTTACAAAACCTAATCCTAGCTATATACCAAACCGAGACCTATTAATAACCCCGAGCCTTACAGCGACAAGATTAGTAGAACACTTGATTTTATAAGATTACCGAATATTACTTCTAAGGTTATTCGCGCGATTTTACCTTAAAGAATTAAAGATTTATTACGTGATATAGACACTCACCAAAATCTAAAACCCTAGCACGACTCTATTATGTGATAAAGACCGTCACCAAGAATCATACGAAGCAATAATCAATGATCAAACAATATCAAGCACGCATATACACCAAATCACAATACCAAAATCGTTTACTTTTCAAGAAAACCCATAAACCACATTAAATACGAATAAAAATCCAAACTTTATTAAACCATTGTCATTAGCCTAGGTAGCATGAAAAGTTTAGCCAAGAATCATGGTTTCAAAAATAATAAAACAGGGTTTATAATCTGAATTCATAGACATGGAACAAAGAAAAATAGAAAAGAAGAAGAATCGTTAACAAAACACGGTAATTCCTTGATCTCCTAGCGTCTTGTTCCACTCCAATGAATCTTGACCCTTATCCTTTGCCAAAGAATCCTTCAAATCGTCCAGCCGCTGATACGTTCGTTCGTCTGACTCTCCCTCGCCTGATGTGATGTTCCCCTATATAATAATATGCGACTCCCTCAGCCGTCTCTAATGTTTTCGTCAAAAAGTCCAAGAGGCCCAAGATGTGCCGCCACTTTCAATGTGTGCACATGAGCCCAAGAATAAGTCAACCGCCACTACATGCATATGTCGGCCCATCTCTCTTCTCTCTCTATTCGACCCAAAAAGGAGAAGTCCACATGCTTCTCTAATTGTCCCCCACTCAGCCGTCAATGTGATGATGATATCGATGATCTGATTATTGTTTGTGGGACTTTTGTTTTTTTACCTGCCAAGTCCACGTGACTTCTTTAATGTATGCATGTATATATTGTTTTGTGCCATCAAGTCCCTTTTTTCCATAACAGCAACCTCCACCAATAGAATGGGAATTGATACTTTTCATATGGCAGCCCTTAACAGATAGTGGGTTCGGCCCACTCACAGAAAATAGTTGTAATTTTTATTCGGTCACTGGCACCCCACTCTACTCAACTGGCTGGTCATTTGATTAATACTCATTTTCGCTCCATTTGCACCAGTACCTGCCAAAACACAAAATAATATAATAGAACACTAAAACTAGATAAAACAAATAAAAACTATACAAAATTGTTGGTGCACTTGTGTCTGTACTTTGTCTGTATTTTGTTATGATATAAAACGATGTCTTTTGTTAGTCTTGTTTACGTCTTATGTTTGTTAATATGTGTTTTGATGTAAGTTTGACCAAGTCAACCATCCTCCTGGTTTGATTTGACCAAACAGTTAGAACATGGTTTGTAAGATGTTTGTGTCGAAGGATGAGTCATCGAAGGATTGTTTATATCCTTCGATGAGCTCGAAGGATAAACCTTCAATGGATATAGATGGACCTCGAAGGATATCATCCTTCGAGGTATATGTGATCCTTCGGTAGGTTTCAGATCGATAGATGATCTTTCGATCAGTCTATCTGATCCTTCGACCAGACGATCTGTGATTGGTATATATATATAGTCATGTAATGTGTTCACTTGACAATGTGAGTGAACTTAGTCTTGTAGAGAGCATATTTTCAGTTTGGTCAAGGGCTGTAACAGTGTCCACTGAAATACAAGAGAAAACTTTGATATCTCGTGTGTCTACCTTTCTCTTTGTAGCTTGTGTTCTCATATAAACTACCGGTTTGCATTCTAGCTTGGATTCCGCACTTGCTAGTGTGTTAAACATAACAAGGATAAGGTTTAACCTCAACCTCCGAGGGACCTACAAGTGGTATCAGAGCCGTGGCTCTTTTCCTTGTTAAAAACCGAGTTTATACAAGACTTTGGAGTGTTTGGACAAAAACTCACATGGTTTAGCACCCGTTTTTAGTGTTTTTCTCGCATTTCTAGTCGTAAAAACGTGTTCTAAACTAACCGGGTGTGTTAAAGGACGGGTTGGGTAACTTAACAACTTGTTTTTAAGAAGTTTGGTAATTTCCGACCAAATTCCGGCTTACTCCGGTGACCGGTTTTCTGGATAAGTACCTTCCTTTTAAGTAATATTTTATTGGTCAAGTCCTGGTTTGGTAAAAAGTATGGTCTGAACATACCTTTTGCCGAAAGCTTTCTACCAACCAATCACCTTTTCACCAACCTGTCACTTTTTGTCAACTGTGTCAGTACAGATCGAAGGATATCCTTCGAAGTCGAAAGATCATCTTTCGATTAAAGGAAGTTCGATAGATAATCATCCTTCGAACATCCTTCGAAGTCTGTGACTTATCCTTCGATCCAAGGAATCTTTTCGAAGGATATATCTTTCGATCTACAGTTCTTATTCGAAAGATAAGGATCCTTCGATTGGAGAATCTTTCGAAATCATTGTTCGAAATTCAACAGTGATCTTTCGAACACTGTTGATCCTTCGAACAAGTATTGTTCTTTCGATCCTAGTCTGTTTAAGTTTAACAAGTTTGTGTTTTTCAGGTCTTTCGAACAGGGATCCTTCGGCTGGTTGTTATCATTCGAGATATTAACATAGTTTGTGAAAATTAAATTTAAAAAAAAAAAGGGAAAACTTGTTTTTCAAATTTTAAATCAATTTTCACTTAATATATTAATTTTTATAAAATGGGAACAAACGGTCAGTGGGATCCAACCATGTGGACTCAAACAACTTTGACTCCACAATCATCAGCTACGCAATCTGCGTCAGATTTCGACAAAACTGCATGGATGCAAGCTATTGCCCCACCTCAAGCTGCAATGATAACTGCAAATCAATGGGCATTGGTCATAAATCAAAGCAGCAGCATTCAAGCAATGATGCAGAACGACAGTGAAACTGGTACAAGCACAAAACCGCCAAAGCTAAATCACATCAATGATTGGGGATGGTGGAAAGAAAGGCTGAGAACTTATGTTCAGGGGCAAGGTCAAGATCTATGGATGTGCTTCTTCACCGCATTTGACAATGATTTGGAAGTTGCAGGATCTAATCCACAAACTTACAGCACTATGTCTGATGATGATAAGAAGAAATTTGAGTTAGAAAAGAAAGCATTCATGATTCTCACACAAGCTCTTCACAGAGACATTTACCACCAGTTTGTTTACTGCACGACTACTAAAAGCTTGTGGGATATGCTCACGTTACGATGTGAAGGAAATGCTCAATCTAGAAAGATCAAGCAAGAATTACTGAAGAAAGAGTTTGAAGGATTCACGTGTATGGAGAATGAGACTTTGGCAGAGTTATCTACAAGGTTCCATCACTTGTTGAGCGAGATGTTTGCTTTTAGAGTCACTGCCACTCCACAAGAAATGGTGAAGAGATTCCCTGATAGCTTACCATCAAAGTGGAGCAGTTTTCTTGAAATTCTCAAAGAAAATGGTGTTCTAGACACAATCACCGTTTATGAGTTAATTCAAAAATTGGAGAACAAGGATGTAGAAGAAAAGCTTAAGGCAAAAAGAACACTAACTCCTCAAAATCCAGAGATGTACTATGGGATTGCAGGAGGTATCAGTGGAGAAAAACCAGCTTCTCAACACGCGAAGCTTCAAACAGCTTTCATCTCAAACACCGGACCTTCCACAACAAATCAGTTTGATCCTTCAGCATACACGATGTATTCAAGACCAGATTCTTCTTCTCAACAACAGTATGTGCAACCGACAGCTCAGCAATTCACACCACCGCCTTTCTTAGACCCAAGCAGAGCTCAGCAGCAACAACCGCAACAGCAAGGGTTTTATGGAAGCTCTTCAAATTTTCAAGCCACTTCCAATCCGAACACAGTCAGATTAGACACTTCCAACTTTTCCAAAGTCAGTGTCGAAATAGCCAAGGAGCATATGGAGATGTTGAACACTTTGGTTAGTGCTTATTGTGGATTGGTCGCGGGTCAGATTGGGAATATCAATCTAACCAATGAAGATTATCAGCAAGTGGATAAAGAAGAGTTTGAAATGATGGATATCAAATGGGCTCTTGCTAGTGCAATTCGAAGAGCAAAGGAGTTTATGGAAAGGACGGGGAGAACCAACTTGGATAGCAACAACAACACCAAGTATGGTTTTGATAAGAATGCTGTCACTTGCTTCAATTGTGGTGAAAAGGGTCACTTCAAGCGGGAGTGTCAGAAACCACCTAAGCAAGGAAATCAGAATCCCTTCAGGAATCAAGGACAGCCACAACAGCAACTGAACAACAATTCTGTCAGATCAATAGTTCCCGTTGGAGGAAATGCATCTGGATCCACAAACACTAATCCCCACAGAGGATTGGTTGTTCAAGCTGATAAAATCTGCAACTGGAACATTCAGCTTGGAGAAGGAGGAAATGGTGGAACAGCATGTTATGCTAAAGTGATTGAGAAGGTAGTAGAACCCGTGTCTGCTGGTGAATCTTCAGAAGATGAAGATAGTTCGGGTTATAGTGGGAGCATGGATGGGGAATCACTTGATGCTGGTGATTTATCAAGTGATGCTTTAGATTTGGAGGTTGATGAGCTTTTGGCTGAAGCTGAAGCATTATGCAAGAGGAGATCTATTCTCTGCCAGAAATCTGTTGGAACTTCCGAGAAGCTTGCTCAGTTCTTCTCTGAAGATGGATCTTTTTCTTTTCATACAGCCTTTATGGCTCACGTAGAAGGTCAAACTTCTCAGGTATGTGATACTAATTCTGACTCTATTTCTGTTCCTATTGAATGTGCAAAGTGCTTAAAATATGTGGAAAAGGAAAGTCAGTTTGAAATCACACACAAACACAATCAAGAATTGATTGTAGATCTTTCTAAAGCAACCGAAGCTAACTTGTTTTTAACCAGAAATGAAAAGGAATTTAAAGCAACAATTGCGTCATTAAGACATGATGTTTCAGAATTACAAAAGGCTGTTTTGCGAAAACAACATGCTAACAATAATCTTATTGACACAATTGAAAAGCAAATGGTAGAGTTGGCAACAGCTCGATGTGAATGTGAGACAATTAAGCAGAAACTGGAAAGCTATTCCAATTCCCGCTATGTATTGGATCACATCATTGACGTTCAAAAGAAAAAGGGGGATGCAAAATGTATTGTATTCAAATCATGTCCTCCCCCAATGAATCACAATTACTCCAAATTGCCTGATGACGAGGATATGCCCCGTTTTGAACCTACTGTGCCACTCGGTCTAGATGACTTTGCAGCAGGCCTCGGGTTCACAACTGGTACATCATCCTCGGGTCAATCAGAATCTGAGAATGTGACAGATTCATCGTGTGTTAAGGAACAGAGACCTCCCATTGTTGAGGATGCTGATTCTTCGGACGATGAATCTGAAGAAATTGTGAAACAACAGTCTAACTCGGTTACAACAGATATTCCAATCGAGAATCACATCTTGTGTGATCCACCAGTGAAACCGAGTAAGACAGAAATGTCAAAAGCAATGGAGTCCATTGTATCTAGCCTTGAAGGGAATAATTTGTTGTACACACTCAAAGGAGATAGCAAAATCTACTCTAACAAAGATTTTCCAATTAAAAATGTAAATCAAGATTTAATTGAGCAAATTTTTGAAGGATGCACTGATAAGTTTTTGGGGAACAAAAGTGGCAAAGTTACCGTCACTCAATGTGATCCAATTCCGTGTGAACAAATTAGAAAACAATACGGAAACCAAAAACTACCAATTGAGCGAAAACAACAAGTCAATTCCGGAAAAGGTAAGGTACAGGGAAAGAAGGCTCAGAACAAGAATGTTCAAGCACCTAAAGTTCAGCAGCCTAAGACTGAACAACCAAAGGTTCAACAATCTAAAGTTGAACAGTCTAAGGCTACTCAACCTAAGGCTGCACAACCTAAAATTCAACAATCAAAGGTTGAGCAACCTAAGGTTCAACAACAAAAGGTGCAAAACAAAAGAGCTCCTGTTAAGAAACGAGAACCGAAAATGAACTTTGTTGGATCCACGGGTTCAGACAAACTTGAAACATTTCAGGATAAATCTAACGTTGATTTTGTAAAACAAGTTAGAATTTTAAAACGAAATGATCAGAATAATTACACCCAACACACCAACGGATGTGATTTAGGTCCAAGCACGTCTAGATCACAAGGTTCATTGTCTGGTTCTCCGTCTGGTCATCAACATGTTTTTCCGAAGTTTGTAGAGCGGAGAACATGTTTTGAATGTGGCACAGTTGGGCATATTGTAAGATATTGCCCACACGTGCAAAAGCTGAAGTAAAAAACGAGTGCTCCCCAAGAAATCGATTACCAAAAACGATCAGTTTCCCCGAAACAAGACCCACGTGTCTTGAAAGAAAGGGAAAAGAAGTTAAAGCAAAAGAATCAAAAGGTAATTGAAAAGGCCTTAAAATTAGAGGTCAAAGAAGAAAAACCTGTACAAGCAAAACCTGAAACTGTAAAACCAGTAAATGCTAAAACAATAAATTCAAATACTGGTAAAGGACAAACAGCTTGGAAGCAAAAGCAGGTAATTCAATCAGGGGGAGCACCACAGGTTCTTTTTCCTAATCATCAAGTGATTGAAATCACTTTCCTTGATGATCAAGGACGACCCAAGTCCACAAAGGCTTGGGTCCCCCTCTCAAACTGATAAGTTAGTTGCATGTGCAGGCGGCTCTAGGAGGAACTATTAATAGTCATTGGATTGTTGATAGTGGGGCTTCCAGGCACATGACGGGCGACTATCGTCTTCTTTTCGATGTGCGAAGTATAAGAGGAGGATATGTTGCATTTGCTGGAGACAAAGGAGGGTATATCACCGGCGAGGGAATGATCTCAAATGGAGTTGTGAGTTTCGACAAAATCAATTATGTGCAACAGTTGGATCACAATCTCCTGAGTGTTTCTCAGATCTGCGACAAGAAGTTCACCGTGCATTTTGATGATGCCGGTTGTTATGTGCTGAAGCCAGGATTCAAGATTCCCGCAGAATGGATTCTCTTATCAGCACCAAGAGTTAATGATTTGTATGTCCTCGATATGAGCCAAGCAATAACTAAGTCCAAACAAGTTACCTGCTTTATTTCAAAAGCCACTGAAAAGGAGACGATCTCTTGGCACAGACGGATGGGTCATACTCACCTCAGAAAAATGAATCACCTTGTCAAAAACAATCTGGTGAGAGGTGTCAATGTGAAGAATTTTCAACTTCAAGATGTCTGTGTGCCGTGTCAGAAAGGGAAGCAGATCAAGAAATCACATCCATTGAAGAAGGTTAACACTGTAAACATGCCACTCGAACGTCTGCATATGGACCTTTTCGGCCCAATCAAACACAAGAGTGTGCACGGGGAGGTTTTCTGCTTGGTAGTCACTGATGACTATTCAAGATTTTCATGGGTTGCTTTCATGGTCCACAAGAGCGAGACTCCAGAAATTCTAAAGAATTTGATCACCTTGTTGGAAAATCTTTATAATCTAAAGGTGAGGCGAATTCGAAGCGACAACGGAACCGAGTTCAAAAACAGAGTTATGGATGAATTTTGCACTGCAAAAGGAATCCTTCATGAATACAGCACTCGGTACACGCCACAACAAAATGGAGTCGCTGAAAGAAAGAACAGAACCTTAATTGAGACTGCAAGAACCATGTTGGTTGAGTCTCAGCTTCCAGTTCGATTCTGGACTGAAGCTGTTTCCTCGGCTTGCTACACGTTAAACAGGGTTCTCACAGTGAAAAGACATGGCAAAACGTGCTTCGAACTCCTACACAAGAAGACTCCTGACTTGGAATATCTAGAACCTTTTGGTGCACCATGTACCATGATTGAGCCTGACGGGAAGTTTGGTGCCAAAGCTATCGAAGGTTACTTCCTTGGGTATGCTACTCCTAATCTGCGAGTATGGAACCTGACTACCAAGAAGATTGAAGAGTGGGGTGAAGTAAAAGTTCAAAGATATTCTAATCCACCGAAGCCTTCTGGAGATCCATGGATGTTCGATTATGATGGTCTTTTCGACTCATTCAATCTGCCGACATTTGATGATGACAATGCAATTGCTCAAATGTTGTCTGAAAGCGAGAATGCGACTGGCTCTCAGTTAGTTCGCCCAATCATTGTTGACTCACAAGCATCTTCTTCTGTCAACAATCTCGTTTCAAATGAGGTGTTTAATGATGCTGTCGACTACAATTTGTCATCGGAAGATGAGGAGTATGTTGATGCAAATGATGGTGAAGCACGGGGTCTGGTTCAAGGTACTTCAGAAGCAACGGATCCAGTGTCTGCGCCAATTGTCCAAGAAGAAAATGCATCATCTTCTACAACTCAACAGCTTCAGAATGATATCGGGAATTTAAATATCAATAACTTGAGAACCAATGTTGAAATTCCTCTAGTTCCTGAAACCCGAATTCATAACATTCATCCTCAGCAGAATATTATAGGTGATGTTCTCAGTGGTGTAAGGACAAGGAATCAAATCAGAAATAACGAAAATGCTGGCTTGTATGCTGAGATACGAGAATCGGGGCAACAAAATGATTGGTCTTTCGCCTGCTATGTTAGCCAAGAAGAGCCTAGATCTTGGAAGGAGGCATTGAAAGATGATTCCTGGGTGGAAGCCATGCAAGAAGAACTTCAGCAGTTCGAGAAGTTGGGCGTATGGAAATTGGTTGATAGGCCCGACCACTACAAGAAGATCGGAACTCGTTGGGTGTTTAAGTGCAAGAAGGACGACCGTGGGATTGTTGTCCGAAACAAAGCAAGGTTAGTTGTTCAAGGCTTCAGTCAGATAGAAGGTATTGACTACAATGAAGTGTATGCACCTGTTGCACGTCTGGAGGCTATTAGAATCTTTCTAGCCTACGCATCCTTCAAGAAATTCAAGGTGTACCAGATGGATGTTAAAAGTGCATTTCTTCACGGAGTAGTCGAAGAGGAAGTATATGTCGAGCAACCACCGGGGTTTGAAGATCCATTACATCCTGACAGAGTTTTACTACTTAACAAGGCGTTATATGGTCTTCATCAAGCACCCAGAGCCTGGTATGAGACACTGTCTACCTACCTGCTGAACAACGGGTTTAGACGGGGTTTGATCGATTGTACCCTCTTCATCAAATAAAAAGGTGAAGGTCTTCTGTTGGTACAGGTATACGTCGATGACATTATCTTTGGTTCTACCGATGATAAGTTATGCAAGGAATTTGAGAAGGTGATGCAAGATCGATTCGAGATGAGTGCGATGGGTGAAATGACGTTCTTCTTGGGTTTGCAAGTTAATCAGTCCGAATCTGGAATTTTTATTCATCAAACCAAGTACGTCGGAGACATCTTGAGCCGGTTCTAGATGTCCGATTCGAAGCCAATTTCTACTCCTCTTCCGCAGAATCACGGGATTACTCCGGATGAAAAAGGGGAAGTTGTGGACTCTTCACTTTATCGTGCTATGATTGGATCTTTAATGTATCTCACCGCATCAAGACCCGACATTATGTATCCAACGTGCCTTCTCGCCAGATACCAAGCGAATCCGAAGGTCTCTCACTATGCTGCTGTCAAAAGGATTTTTCGTTATCTGAAGGGTTGCCCTGACACCGGGTTTTGGTACCCTAAGGATGATAACTTCGATCTCAAGGCTTACAGCGATTCTGATTTCGGCGGCTGCAAGAAAGATGGCAAATCAACTACAGCAGGATGTCAGTTCTTAGGCAATCGCCTAGTCACTTGGCAGTGCAAGAAGCAGACATGTGTGGCTACGTCTACATGTGAAGCGGAATACATTGCTGCGTCTAGTTGCTGCTCCCAGGTTCTATGGATCCAACAACAGATGCGGGACTACGGTTTTGAATTTCTAACTACTCCTATTTATGTTGATAATGAAGCTGCTTTACAGATCACTAGAAATCCTGTACAGCACTAAAAAACGAAGCACATCGATATTAAATATCACTTCATACGTGATTGCTTTGAAAAGAGACTTATCGATGTGGTTCACATTCATACCGATCACCAACGTGCCGACCTTTTTACCAAAGCATTTGATAAATCAAGATTCGATTATTTACTTTTGGTAAACGGCATAAAGGTGAAGCAAGAGTAACCGACATCGGGAAATCGTTTTTGTAAATATTTTTCTAAAACCAAAAATCCAAAAATATGATTTTACTTTATTTTATTTTTAAATTTTAGGGGGAGAAAGTTTCAAGGAAAATACAAAAACATTGAAAAACCGCAAAAATACAAAAATATGTCTTTACTTTATTTACTTTCTGCATTTAAGGGGGAGAAAATTCAGAAAAACACAAAAACAATAGAAAAACAAAAATAAGTTTCTTGGTAATATAAGAGAAAATGATATTACATCAGAGGTCGGTCGAAACATGTTTCTAGAAATCAAAAGAAAAGAAAATGATAAGTAGCTCTACTAATGATGTACCGGTAGACTCACGATCATTTTAAAGTATGCAGGAGATATAAACATAACGAACTGAAAACCACGTGGGAACCGCTCATTGGCATATGGTCTTGGTACCGAAATTTCGTTTGATAGATTGCCGAGGTTCTGAGATATTCGGGGTTTATGCTGTTTATCATCTGGGTATCATGGTTGTTTCTATAAAAGACAAAGTCTAGTTCTTCCATGATACCATACATACGTGTACATATCTCATACTGCATTCGACCTCAATAAGTGATAAACAATCACATGTCCAAACAAATAAGTGATAAAATATCACATTTATCCGGGAGTCAAGTTCGTCTCTCTGCTGTACGGAAGTACTGACCTGTTCACGGACTTGCTCCTGTGCCCTCATGCATATGAAAATCAAGTTCCTCATCAATAAGTGATTCTATCACATAGGGCTTGTTTTCAAATCAAATAAGTGACTTGTTCACATTTTATATACGTTAAAAACGGATGATAAATGGTATACTCGCCAGTAAGATGAACTCTCGTGCATACCTTGATACGGGAATGTGTCGTGAGTGGATGAACACCGGTCGGTAAGTATAAATCATACCTTAAATGTATCTCAATGTATTATGATTACACTTGATCGCTGAGTTTAAGTGGATAACAATATCGGTAATTGTGGTAGAATACTTATCCACATCTGTAAAAGAATATTAAAAGGAAATGTGTTTTGACAAAAGACCGCAAACTGATATGATTCTCTTCGCCAGAAACTCGCAAAAATATTGTTGTGTTTGTACATATTTATTTACTGCTTAACTTTACTGCTTAACTTTTATTGTCTTATTTTAAACAGTTTTGTCGTTTGGTGCATATCAGCACGACATTAGCGGTGATGTCGTTTGATAACATTCAAAGGATATTAAAATTGTTGTCTTTTATTTTATCAAAATCCAAAAAGATTTTCAATTTAATCTTATTTTTGATTAACCGATGTTGGTGCTCGATCCGATACCTGGCAAGCCGAGATACTTCATAAAACTGACCTTTGCAGAACTTCATAACGGGAAATTTTTCAAAACGGTCGTTTCTGAAAACTTTTAAGAATTTGAAGGGTTTGAATTGCAAATTCCCAAAATCCAAAGTGTTGGTGAAAATCTGATCCTTCGAGGAAGCAATGGCCCTCGAAAGATCAGATGGTCAATGAAAGTCAATCTTGATGCTCGAAAGATGAATTGGTCAACGAAGGATTTGACCTATTGGATCCTTCGAGCTGATCAGACTTTTCGAAAGATGGATCAGGTCGAAAGATATCCTTCGAGGATCATCTTTCGAAGTTGTTGAGGGTTCCCACAAATATCTGGTATCCTTCGATCCAGATCTGGATCCTTCGACCCAAAGTCTCATCTTTCGAGCACCTTTTTCATCTTTCGAAAGGTCAATGATCCTTCGAGGCGGTTCGCGTTTCGAGGACAGAGTATAAAAGTGGGTCTTCTTCTTCATTTCAACGTAACAGTTCAAATTTCATCTCAAAACCTCTGATCCTACCAAAACTCTGCCAAAATCGAAACAAAAGTTAGACTATCAGGATTACAACAACAATCACGGTAGGATAATCCTAATACTCTTAACAAACAACAACATGAACATTTCATCTGATCATGTGATTTTATTGTTCTTGTTCTCATATTCATGAAAATGATGGGATGAAATGTAATGTGAATGTGTTGTAAATATGTTAGTGGTAGTTTTTTGATGATCATCAGGTTTACTCGGATGAAACATGGGATGGTAGTTCCTGATGTCAAGGGTTTTGGTTTTGGGTTAACCATAGTTCTGTTTTGGGGATTTTGGTTTAAATCGGACACCAGATGTAATGTATTTGACAATAGGATGTAGTTGTTTGCTAAATGGTTTGATGTTGATGTTTTAAATGGTTTGAAACACACTTAAAACACACTTAAAACAATCACCGGAAAACACGCCGATGAACAGTGCCACCGGAAAACATCCTTCGATGATGTTTCTTAACCTCGAAAGATGGACTGCAAAATATCCTTCGAAATGAGACTCGAAGGATACTAAGCTTTTCGAAGGATTCATTCTTCGATTGATCAGATCTTTCGATTAATGATCTTTCGTAAGTTGATCCTTCGATAAGGCATTTCATCCTTTGAGGAAAATAACATCTTTCGATCAAAGTGTCAATTCTTCGATGTCTATATGGAATCCTTCGAGGAAACAACACTTAGAAATTTTTCAAGAAACTGAAATCTTTCTAAGTGTGAAATCCTTGTTGACTGTTTTCTCATTACGTGTCCTTGTTTTCATGAACAGAAATGGCACCGAAAGAGAAGAAGGAACGGGCAAAACCAACTAAGAAAGAAAAGTCTGAAGTTGAATCTATGTCCGAGCCAAGACACAACATGGCCGCGTATCTGCAACCGGAAGACAAAGTCAGTCCGGAATACAAGGGGATAATGGAGTATCTTCATCGGGCGCGAATCAACTATGCCATTACTACACAACACACCGCTTACCAGTCCCAGATCAAGGAATTCTGGAATTCTGCTGTGGTTGATACAGTGAATAACCAAGAAGTGGTTAGAGGATTCGTTACTGAGAAACCCGTGGTGATCACCGAGAACACCATCAGAGCGCGTTTGCAATTGGGAGATCAACCAGAAGATTCGACTTCTATTGATTTACAGTGTCAGCGTGGTTTATTGATGAGGCTACGTTACTCCGAGAATGTGCTAGCAAATCAGATAAACAAAGGGTTCATGCCGTTACGATACAAGTTTTTATTGCATATTCTTATTCACTGTCTGAGCAACAAACGGTCTGGATACGATCTGTCGCCTATTGAATTGACGGGATTGTTTACGGCTTTAATTCTGAACAAGCCGTTCAACATATCACGTTACATCTTTGACAATCTGAAAGAGAATGCCCGCAGGCCACTTCCGTCAGCAAATCAACGGACGTCAACCAAGTTTTGGTTATATCCAAGATTCTTGCAAATGATGATTGATGATCAGATTCCTAATCTTCCCAAGGTTGAAGCAGATGTTCTACCAGTTAATCCGATGAACGAGCGTACATTGCTGATCTTCAAGTCTATGTCTAAGTATAAGGAATCCAATCTAGTCAGAAAGCTTATTGGCCACCTCGATGATTTGACCTACGACGCACCACAGAACCACAAGTGGCGTCGAGATGCAAGTGATTCTGATGACGAAGAGCCAAGGTTAATCGCGTTGGCTAACACACAACTCGAGGCTAAGCACGGAATTAAAGCATCGAGCAAGAAGTCTGCTGGCAGTTTCAGTGCTGCAACACATGCTGAAATTGATGTGAATGTTGTTGCGGAAGAAGTTCAAGGAGTGTTCGTCGATTCTGATGTTCGTGGTAGTGCAGGTGGAGATGGTGGTCCTGCAAGTCGGACAGGCGATGATGCGACCGACAAAGGTAAAGGTAAGGTGGACGAGCCGAGGAGGTTGGTGGATGAAAGCAGCTCGTCTTCTGATGATGAAGGAGGTTCTGGTAATGATGGTTCGTCTTCTGAGGATGATAATCCTCCTCCACCAGGGATGCGAAAGGTTTATGATCAGCGCGGGAATCTTCGTGGTCTTGAACGTATAGAGAAACTGGTTAGTGCCGCAGAATCTGACAAAGATGATGATTATATTCCTGCTGCTCCTGGTTTAGTTAGAAAGAAGAGGAAATCAAGAAAACAGGGTACTCGTACTTCAAAGAAATCAAAGGACGGATCAGGGTCAATGGGTGAAACTGCTGGTGATGTCACTATACCTGATTCGATTAAGCATTCAACGCCTCCAGAGCATCAGCTACCACCTGTCAGTGATCAATTAACTACATCAGAGATGCTGGCGCTGGTCTCTTCTCCGCAGACGTCTTCTGGGACACGCACGGCGACTGTTGATCAACAGCCGCCTGCAACTCCTGTCTCAGGTACACACGCACGTCCTCCTCTTGTTATTATTGGTCCAACAGGTACTTCCGGTCCATCTGGTCAGTCTGGCTCCTCAGGACCTGAGCCTTCACGGCCGACTCTAGCAGAAACATTGTCTGGTTTGTCTGAAGCTGAGAGAATTCACTTCCTGATCGAACAAGTCAGTGAATTGGGTAACTTAGTCGGTCGACATTCTAGAAAGATTGAAGAGTATCGTGTACAGCGAACACAGGATGTGGAGGCACACAACAAGCTAGTCTCAATTGTTAGTGCACAGAATCTTAAGATAAAAGAACAAGCTCTAGATATTGAAAGACTAAAAGAAGCAAACAGGGCTCATGATAGGGAAGTTGAGATAATGAAAGGGCATAGCACTGTGTTAGAGCATGAGGCAAAAGCGTTAAAGCAGAAGCATGAAGAGCTGTCGGATCGCTATAAAAATCGTGATGATCGATTAATAGAAGCCTTCAAGCCTGTTCAAGCAAACTTCAAGAAAATTGATCACAAAGTAGTTACGCTTTGGAATGAAAGGTGCAAAGCATTGGGCATCGTTTCCTCAAAGCGTGGCGATGACAAGGACGATGATGCAGCAAATCCTGATCAACCAGCTGCCTCAGGTTCCGGTGCAACTGCATCCGGTGCTGCAGGTGGGTCTAGTACGTCTCAAGATGCTCCTACTGCTCCTCCAACAGCTACTACTGGTCCGTCTGAGCAGACTGAAATGTTGGAAGCTTCGGCAGGGTTTAAACATGTTAGTCTTGAACTGGAAGCGTTTACCGATCTCCCTGAATCCTCAATTGTTCAACAGTATCATCCAGTCACGGGTGAACTATTAGAAGAGGGAGAACACGTTACAGAGATGTCTGATGAACGTGTATTAGCTCTGAAGGAATTGGATGAAGTTGATTTGACAACGATCGATGCTACTCCGTTAGTTCCGGACGAAACCGATTTCTCTACGATTGAAGAAATCTTCATCGGTTCGGATCCGGAACGTCCTGTTTATGTTGGTCAAGATAATGTGGAGTTTAATGCGCTTGATGATGAGTTTGTGGCGGCAAAGACAGCAGAATTTACGAATCTTTCTTCAGATTCTCCTACAGCTCAAGAAAGCCGTGAGAAGACCGTGAACGAATTGCGAGCGGATTTCCTAGCTAGGAATCCTCCTCCGCTCCCTCCGTTGGTTCAGGCCAACTACATGATTCTGGAAAGGAATCAGGCTCGGGGTCGTATTATCAGCTGGATGTTCATCAAGGAGCTTCACTGCATGGTTGTGAAGCGAGAATGCGGCCTTCAGTACTTCAGGTCTCTTCTCAGCATTCTTTCACTTCCTTATTATGATGTTGCGGTTTTGGCTCAGCTGAGGGTTATTAATCGAGTCGAAGACAAGATGGTGAATCTGTTCGCCAAGAAGATCAGGTTGGAACGAAGAAGAGGTTGGAAGGATCCGCTATACAGGCCGCAGTTTCCTCGATACGAGCAAATCAGGTTCACGCTTGATCCAGATACAAATACTGCTCGTTATCGATTGGTTTATGATCCTCCGAAGTTGATGAAGAAAATACCGTTGTTGAAGATGAGGACATATTTTCTGGGTAACTTTCGTTGCTGGGTTTATGATGCAGATACTGGAGAAGCGGTGATCTTAT
Source organism: Helianthus tuberosus (assembly GCA_030545235.1). Lineage (NCBI taxonomy): Eukaryota > Viridiplantae > Streptophyta > Magnoliopsida > Asterales > Asteraceae > Helianthus > Helianthus tuberosus. Next base: position 16,811 of record JARYGA010012366.1, on the reverse strand, counting down.
TCCAAGACAGTCAGGAGAACTTTCGAATGATAGATCCAATGTGGATTACTAACATGACCAGGTCGGATATTATTATTCTTAAGGATCACGAGATCAACTACTTGGTTAGGGATCGTGCACAAGCAATGAAGTTTCAGAAGATGGCCTTGTATTGCTTCAACCTACTTGTGAATGCGGGAAGTGCATGGTCAATGCATCACTTAACGGTTGAAAGGACGTCAGAGACTTGAAGACACGAAGATCGAGACAAAGCTACAGCCAAGGGGGAGTTTGTTGGTGCACTTGTGTCTGTACTTTGTCTGTATTTTGTTATGATATAAGACGATGTCTTTTGTTAGTCTTGTTTACGTCTTATGTTTGTTAATATGTGTTTTGATGTAAGTTTGACCAAGTCAACCATCCTCCTGGTTTGATTTGACCAAACAGTTAGAACATGGTTTGTAAGATGTTTGTGTCGAAGGATGAGTCATCGAAGGATTGTTTATATCCTTCGATGAGCTCGAAGGATAAACCTTCGATGGATATAGATGGACCTCGAAGGATATCATCCTTCGAGGTATATGTGATCCTTCGGTAGGTTTCAGATCGATAGATGATCTTTCGATCAGTCTATCTGATCCTTCGACCAGACGATCTGTGATTGGTATATATATAGTCATGTAATGTGTTCACTTGACAATGTGAGTGAACTTAGTCTTGTAGAGAGCATATTTTCAGTTTGGTCAAGGGCTGTAACAGTGTCCACTGAAATACAAGAGAAAACTTTGATATCTCGTGTGTCTACCTTTCTCTTTGTAGCTTGTGTTCTCATATAAACTACCGGTTTGCATTCTAGCTTGGATTACGCACTTGCTAGTGTGTTAAACATAACAAGGATAAGGTTTAACCTCAACCTCCGAGGGACCTACAAAAATTTATACAATTTACACGGGAAAAATATGTGTATTTTACCCCACATCAAACACGCCCCCGTGTCCACTGGGCACGCCCCGTGTTGAGCTGGGCACAGCCCCATGCTCAGCTTTCTTCTTGTTTTTTGCTTTGGGAGATGCTGTCGAGAGATCGGGCATGTCACGTTTCTTCCCTTTTCTTGTATTATTGTTAGATTTAGCTGCATTTTTGCTTCTTTTGTTCATTTAAGCTCTTTTAATCCTGAAAATACAAAAGGAAGACAAAAACCCATTTTTTCCAACATTAGTGCTAAAAAAGGGTTAGTTTTATGCCACATTTGATGTAATTTATATGTTGCATTTTGCGCACATCAAATACCCCCACACTTGAATCTTTGCTTGTCCTCAAGCAAAACTCTTTATAATGTGGCTTACACTCCCAAATGGAATGGGTAGAAGAGAAGGTTTTAGGGCTTGTCATAGAGTGTCGGGATTTCCAAGATTCTTTATTAGGTTTTATTTTTATTTATTTACAATACTATTCGTCATGATTTATATAGAACATTACATAAAATAAATTACTTATTAGGGCATAACATGTCTTTTTAAAATTCCATTTATATACAAGTTCACATACCTCACGGGGGATCACTCAACACTCGGCCGAAGATATATTTTTGTGAAACACTCGAGAGCGGCATTGAACTTACTCCTACCATAAGCTTGCCAAGCAATTAATCGTCCTCTTTTTTAATTATATACCTTTGTAAATATCAAGAGGACTTTTTGGGGGAAGGGTTAGGCTTGGGTTAAAGGTAGGTGGTTGGGTTAATGGTTAGTAGAAAAGGGCGAAAGGCGTAAAAGCGTCGGTTTTCATAAGACTTTTTGTTATTTTTTTATTTTTTTAATGAAACAATTCTTCAAATAAAGTTCTTTTTGATGAACTTGTTTGTTTATTTTTTTGGCTTCAACAATTTTTTTTTTATAAGGAATGTCACATGAAAACCGAGCTTTGTACTAAAATAAAGGGTTTAAAATGAAAAAGGGTTTTGGTGGGTAAAAGGGTGTTTGTTTTGGGTTAAGAAATAAAAAGGTTTAGGCTCAAAGGGGGGTAACTAGGGGGATTTTGGGTAGGTGGTAAAAAAAGAAAAATAATGGTGTTGAAATAAAAAGGGTTAGTCCTAATGCCTCCATCATTTATTTACTTGGGTTTAAGTTGGTAAGGACCGGGAATGTATCGTCGTGGCAAGTTCTAGAGTCGTAAGAAACCAAGCGGCTATTCACACAAGAAACGAAAAATGAGCATTTAGTTTAAGGATGTATATTTGTATGCTCAATAAAGGCTCAAAACTCACTTTTTGTTGGGAATGGGTTTTTATGTGATCAAGTATATATAATCAAATTTTAACTAGATTTGTCATGCCGTTTCATAATTTCCTTATGTTAGTTCTTTTTATCACGACGCTATCAGTTGTAAATTTGTAAAAATATAATCTTTTTAGAACTTGTTATTCCCAAATTAAACCAAGACAAGTAAAAAAATGAAAATTTTTGAAAAAAATTTGGGGTGATTAGCGGTTTCAATAGAGTTTTGTGTAAGGCTTGTTTTTAGGACTTGCAAGATTCAAGCTTTTAGCATCCCCCCCCCCCCCACACTTAAATTACACATTGTCCTCAATGTGTCCCAAAAATAAGTTTTTCGGTTGATTAAAATGTGTAAAAGTGTGTTAAAAACAAGATTTTATGTTACTAGGTAGCTGAACAATGGGTGTGTTGGCTGAGCACGGCCCCATGGTCAGACTGCCAGTATCAAATTTAAACAGAAGGCTGGGCGCGGGGGCGTGTTCAGTAAGCACGGCCCCGTGTCCAGTTACCTGAACTGGGCATTTTCTGCAGAACCTCGGGCACGGGGCGTGTTGGGGTGAGCACGGCCCCATGCTGAACTTGCTGTAATGAAGAAAAATTGTTGGGAGGCTCTGTTTTTGTGCATAGGGTGTGGGTTCAAGTTTCCCTTAGTAACCTCCACCATTTCGAGTGTGCTTTATTCCTGAAAATTAAAACTAAACTAGAAAACATAAAAGTTAAACTAATCTAAAACTAAGGATAGTTCCGCGGAATGCCTCCATGGTGCGCCACGTTTATAAGGGTCCTTGGCTAGACCCACCTTATCGGGTGGTTCTGGCTCGTCTTCAATTAGGGGGTCGTCATTGCCGAACGGATATTTCATTGAACGCTCAAGATCGACACTTCTTTTAAATGCCCCTAATTGAATAGATAGATTGTTGTACTTCCGGTTTTTCAAAGCTTCGTGGGTTTTTACAAAAGGTCGTCCCAACACTAGAGGAGAGTCATCAAGGATGACAAAGTCGGTTGGGATTACCATTTGATTTGTTTGGACCAAGACATCCTCAGCTATACCGATTGATTTTATTACTTTACGATTGGATAGAAAAATGGGTATTTGAAGTGGAGAAAAATCACCAATACTTATTTTTTCGAAAATATAGTTTGGCATTATGTTAACACAAAGATCTTTATCAATTGTGATATTACTAATAAAGGAATTTTGAAAAAAACATGGAACCGGTGTAATGTTAATTTCAAATGGATCTTCTTTTATTAGCGAAGTTTGATCATTAGTTAACTTAACGCTTACCGTTTCGTCAATTTTAGTGTTAGTGTTTAACTCTTTTAAAAACTTAGCATGAGTGGGAACTAAACAATGATTTTCGAAAGAAGGTGACAAGAGATTAATTTCTTCAAAATTAGACTCTTCTTGAATTTTAACGTTATTGGACTCACCTTTTTCGTTGTTTAACTCATGTGTCGGTTTTTCACTTATTTGTTCTTCTATTTTTATATTTTCAACTATCTCTTTTTTATTTAATTATTCTCTTGCGCGGGACTCATCTTCCCTTGCGCAAGATTCTAATATGCAACGTTCGATAGTTTTAATTTTTTTCTATTATCCTATCGGCTATGTCGGTTATAGAGTAAGGATTGGGATCCTCAAAGCTCGAATCCGGTTGTTCGATCAGTTGTTCCTCATAATACTCATAGGAAGTAGATGGTTCACACCATTGTCCTTCATTGTAAGTATATGTAACACCTCGAAAATTTATGTCCAATAAGGTATTGACATGTGTCATAGGCTTTGAATATGTGAAAAAGTACTTTAGAGGGACTAAAGTTGACAAACAGTGAAACTATGTGAATATAAGGGTCCAAAGTGTCAACAATGGATAAATAGGCCCTACAATAACCCTACATGGTGTTTATAATCTTAAACGATTAAATCATGGATCATACAAAGCGGAAAAATGAAAGAAAGTGAGGAATTACAAACTAAAGGGGCTAAATGTGTCAACATGTTGAAAGTATACCTCTGAGTGACCTTTTAGCAAACCCGAAGCTTTGTAATGGTAAAATATACTCACTAGAATATGTGGTAAAAATTTCATAAAGTTTCGTTATCGTATGAGAAAGTTATGATCAAAACCGTGCACGAAGGGTTAAATGCGTTAACGTTGAAATTCGTGACTTTTCGGGTAAGCACAAAGTTAACCAAGGACCTAACCAAGTTTGTAGATGTCCTAAGGCCCTTAAAAATCAGGTTTGAGGGTCAAGAATGCAAGATAAATAGCCAAAACCACGTTACAAAGGACCAAGGACTGAATTGCAATTCATGAAAACTTGTTTAGCTGGTTGCCAACTTGTACGCGGCCCGCGAAGGGGCTCTCGCGGCCCGCCTACGACCTGCCAGCGAACAAAAACGCGCAGATGTCAGTTTTTCAGGTCTGTATCGATGGTAAGCAGCTGTTATCTGATACCTGAGGCTCTCCAATGGTTTTGCATGCATAGGGGGGCACTTGGACACATCTTATAACACCAGTAGACTCTTGTGGCACCATCTTATGCAATCAAAATGCATATATAAGGAACATTCAAGTTGCAACCATTTTCACATTCACTTGCAAGACCACTTCTGGAGCTCCTCTGATCAACCTCAGGCTTTCTAGTGATCTCTAATCGTAATTAGGACTCTTGTAAGTATTCCTAACCCTTTTTAATTCGTTCTAGGTTAGTTAATTAACTAAAAGTCAATCCGTCGTAAATTAAGTTTGACTTCGCGATTAAATGAAATTTGCTCAGTCATTTCTCGAATTGAAAGTACTTACAAGTAGGTATTTATGTGGGTAACAAACCCTTAAAAGGGTACTTTCAGATTCCCACTCTAACTATGTTAATTGTCGAGTCAAAGCTTACTTTAAAAAGTCAACAGAATGTGTATTTTCAAATTTAAGCATAATTAGCAATGTAGGGTACATGCAACCTGTTTGATCATTAATATAACATGGTAATTAATGTAAGAACATGTCCCAACATGTTCAACTCGACAATTTTCAGTTTAAACCCGGATCGGAACCGAAAGTCGCATAAATTGACTTATGCTTTGACTTTCAGTTCTGACCCGTTTATGCATGTTTAAGATCTGCCTTAGAGCTTATTTTGGACCAGGTTTCATATAAGTATAACTCTCTGAGATTATACAACTTGGTTCAATACTTATCCGATTCACATGCATGTTTCCGATTAATGCTTAAATGTTGACTATTATGCCCTTTTGACTATAAAACGTGATTTTTGAAAAAGTAAAAGAGTAGAAACCTTAGTTACTGATTTATAAACTTGCACCTAAAATTTGACATCAGTTTGAGGTCTAGATTAAGAGTTATGCTCATTAGCGTAATTTGAAAGCTTTATGTTAATTAATTGGCGTAATTAGCGTATAGCCTATTTTAACCCACTTTTTGATATCAAACTTTTTACCCACTAATGTAATATAATATTTTGGGATTTTTGAAGATTTTTATTTAATTTTTGGCTGAGCATAACATAGGTCTCTAAGTTTAATTCGGTTAATACCGATTTTGCCCTTTTAAGCCATAAAATGAGTTTTACAAATCCTTTTGACCCCAAACCTTTTTCTACTGGTTTCATTTGTTAAATAAAATATTTTGAGCCTTCTGGAATTATAAAAATATCAGCTTTCTTTTAAAAACCCGGAAATGGCTCCAAATCGCCTTTTTAAGCGTTTTTAACGCATAGTACGTACTATAACCATATTAAACATATAAGGTTGATACCTACTGATGTTTTAGTATATTTTGAGATAATAACAGTAAGTAAAAGTTTTTGAACTCAGTTTTCCAGTTTCGACCTTTTTAGCCCTTGTGAAATTACCAAAATACCCCTAAGGAGCATAGTTTGGTTTTAAAATGATAAATTTCACATATAGGTCATACCCTACTGTTATAACTTATTAAATTAAGTGTATTTACTGTATAAATCAGACCTGTAACTCAGATTACTAATGAAACTCTTTTATAATCTCTTAAATGACCAAAATGCCCTTATGAGGCATAAGTTGAGTTTAAATTCATTTCGGGCATAATAGAAGAAATCTTACTGATGTCACAACATATTTAAAGTATATTAACTCAGGGAACTTGCATATGACTCTTATGATTACCCGTGACGCCCTTTTCGCGCTCGGTTCGGTTTATGTAACTAGTTTGCATAAATTGACCGAAACGGGTCAAACCTTATCATCTTTGTCTCAAAATCCAGAATGTATTTAGTATACCCATATTATACAAGTATTCAAACTTGTCGGGTCTAAATCACATTCTATCCGGTCTTCGCTTAATCGTGCGTTTGAACCGTATCGTCCTTGAAAGCTAACCGGTCTAAGCTTAGGCTTAAATAAAGACCCGTTAGAAATCTAATAGGTTATTATAAACCTTTGTTCTAGAATAGAAGAACCAGTAAAAGCTACCTTCACTCGCTAATTGTGATTTATACTTACAAAGGTAAATACTTTTAACTTATTTTCCCTATACGGGCTTGGGGTACGGTATATAAAATACCGCTTGGTCCGGCATTGAATCTTTAATCGAATAGAGGTTAAATTATTGATATGCTATGTTTTGAATGTGTTTTGTTTGCTTAAAGCCTTTGGGGGGTTAATGACCATGTCCCGGATATCCTTGGCATCATCTTACGAGATGGCCACGACCTGAGCACGGGGTGTAGGCGTACACCTTTCAGTGCATAACTCAATATTGTGGTGTGTCTATTAATCTTTAACCCGGTCTACGGATCGGGCTACTGAACGCATAAGTAACATGTAATTCCCTTACAAGATTATTTTCACATAATTATCCCAAGTTATAAAATGTTTTGTGCCACGTGCATTCAAATCAATTTTCAAACCTTTTCAAAATGAGTCAGTTAAATTGTATTTACCAGTGTAAACAGACGTATTTTTCCAAAAGGTTAAGTGCAGGTACTACTCGTACTAGGCTGGCTGTCTTCTAAGCGTCCACAATAAGTCTCGCAAGCTTGGATGTCAATAAAGCTGTTGAAAAATATCTTCTTTTATTTTGATCCGCCTGTGGATCCGTTTCAACTATTCGTTATATTTAATATTACACTTTATTAAAGTTGAAATGAATCTATCTTTGCTTCCGCTGTGCATTTATATATTGTGTTGTTTGTCTATGATGATACCAACTACGTCACGATACTCCCCACCGGGCCCACCGGTGACACGTGGAAAATAGGGGTGTGACAGTATATGATGGATAAGGATCATAATTTTGTTCTTCATAATACTCATATGAGGTGGGTTGTTCACGTCATGGTTCCTCATAATAAGCATATGAAGGTGGTGGCTCATATTGTGGTTCCTCAAAGTATGAGTATGAAGGCTCATACCTTGGTTCATCAAAATATGAGTATGAGGGGGGAGGTTCATACCTTTGGTCTTCATAGGATGTGTATGAAGTTGATGGCTCGTACCTGTGCTACTCATAGTAGGTGTATGAAGTGGATGGTTGAAATAAGTCACAATATTGAACCGAGTGCGGGTCGCCACAAATGGTGCAATAGTCTTCCCTATAATCATCCTCCTCATAGGTGTAGTTGTAATATCCTGAGTATTGATCCATAAGAATCACTCAGCAGATCACAACAGAGTCTCGAGACCAGAAAACAAAAATAAAAACGAAAACAGAGGCTGGACACGGCCCCGTGTTCAGTGAGCACGGCCCCGTGTTCAGATTCTGTATCTGGGCGTTTGAATTAAAGTTACTGGTTTCGTTGAGCACGGGGCATGTTCAGTGAGCACGGCCCCGTGTTCAGGCTACTGTAAATGTAAAATCTAACTAAAATGCAGAAAAATGTGCGCGTTTTAAAAAGGTTTTGAAAAACTGATTAGGCCGTCGATTTTAAGCTTTCTTAAAATCCTTGTGTCCCCGGCAACGGCGCCAAAAACTTGATGTGCGTGTGGTGTTATAGATTTTTAATGTATATTTTAAGCCCTTTAACACTTTTTAGCCAAGTTTTAAATTTATAAAACACGATATTTACTAACACTAAACACACATATGGGCAAGTGCACCCATCGTGAGCGTAGTATAGTGTTGGTAAGATACCGAGGTCGTCCAAGGACACAAGAGCTTTTAGTACCGGTTTATCCTCAACGTCAAATCAAATCAAAAGTTTAGAAAAAGGTTTTAAACTAAAAAGAAAATAAAACTAACTAAAATGTTAAAAATTAAAATAAAATAAAAAATAGATAGACAAGATGAATCACTTGGATACGACTCGTGTTTAGTGTAACCTTTAATTATTTCCGCACTTTTGCACTTTTTAAGAGATTATCTTAGTTATTGTAGTAGGCCCCTCTTCTGAATGTGACGTTACCCTCAACCCAGTAGTTTGATTCAGCAATGATACAATCCTAAAGGGTTGGATTATTGAAAGATAATTAATTAAGTTATTAATGCATATTGTGGTAGGCCCCTCTTCTGGAGGTGACGTTACCCTCGGCTAAGTAGTCTGAGTCAGCAAGGATACAGTCCTAAGTAGCCGGGTTAAAGTTTTAATAGTAGTTTACATATGAGGGGATCAAGGAGTTCGGACCCCCGCCATCCAATACCAGTGGGTATTGAAGGAGGTCCTACTAAAGTTGACCCATGTCCTTGCAAGATCTATACACTGAACAAGGCAAGACTCTTACCAAACCGTTCCCTTAACCCCCGACCATGTAGCCAACATATCTCCATATAGACCGTGGAGATATGAATGGTGAAAATATTTTATTTTATATAGACAGTAAAATAATGCCAAGACACTACGGACAAACGATAAGGAAGACTCACCTTCAACATAAGAAACTAGTTATTAAAGTCATTAATACATAACCAAATAAAAAGTGCGAAAAGATTAAAAATAAAAAGTATTACACTAGACACTTGTCTTGACCAAGTGATGTAAGAGACTTAGGCAAACATGGCCTTTGATTGTCAAGAACTCTTAAGATCAATCTTAGATCCCGAGACTACTCACACACTCTATGATGGATGATGGATGATGGTGGTGGATGTGGGTTGTGATGGTGGTGGTGGGTGGGTGAAGTGTGGGAGAGGTGGTTTGCCAAGGGATGCCTTTGAAGTGAACCAAGGACCCCTATTTATAGCATGCACAGAAGCCTGGACACGGCCCCGTGTCCACTGGACACGGCCCCATTCCTTCTTCTCTTTCTTCATTAATTGCAGTTTGTCTGCATTAGTTGACCACGCCCCCGTGTCCGCTGGGCACGGCCCCATGTGCAGAAGTGTATCTGTACTATCAAGATTTGCTTGGATTCTGCGAATCTTAGCGTTGACCACGGCCCCGTGTTGAGCTGGGCATGCCCCCGTGTTGGGAATAGAAGCTTCTACAACTTTGTCTTTTCTGCAGACACCTGAACACGCCCCCGTGTCCGCTGGGCACGCCCCGTGTCCGTTGGGCACGCCCCGTGTCCGCTGGGCACGCCCCGTGTTGAGCTGGGCACAGCCCCATGCTCAGCTTTCTTCTTGTTTTTTTTTGCTTTGGGAGATGCTGTCGAGGGGTCGGGCATGCCATGTTTCTTCCCTTTTCTTGTATTATTGTTAGATTTAGCTGCATTTTTGCTTCTTTTGTTCATTTAAGCTCTTTTAATCCTGAAAATACAAAAGGAAGACAAAAACACACTTTTTCCAACATTAGTACTAAAAAAGGGTTAGTTTTATGTCACATTTGATGTAATTTATATGTTGCATTTTGCGCACATCAGTATGTTTCTTTGTTTGAGTGGACCATTAGTCATGTATTGTAGAACTTGCAACTTTTGATACGTTTGAGAACATAGACCGAATACAAGCACAAGAATGATTAAGGCATTAGGTAACCTTTTTCCTTTTACACCATTTATATATCCTTACCCAAAAATTTATCCCTTAGTAGCCAATTTTGAGCCTAATCCTTTCGTTTGACCACCCTTTAGCCCATAACCTTAAACCTTTTTCTTTTAAACCCGTGTGATGGAAATTCGATTATTGGAGTCAAGTTTGTATAGTTGTGAATTGTTTGTTTACATATATAAAAAAAAGAGAGAAAAAAATCAGAAAATGTTGCGAAAAAGAATAGAAAATCATTGAGAAAAGAACAAAAATATGTGTCTTTAGTTTGTGGAATAAAAGGCGAAAATTGTTACCTTCTAGCTCGATGTTTATAGTTTAGCTTTGTTTAGAGTAGTTGTTCGTAATAGAAATCGAATTTTTCATCACTTTAGCCACTTTAAAATATCCTGATTTCCTACCCTTAGCCTAGCCCCGTTACAACCCTTACAAAGACCTTATGACTTGTGTTTAGTATTCGTGTTCGGTGGTGGAGAATGATTGAGTTGCAAGCCTATTCGGGTACGTGTTCTAATTGGTTTTGAGCGATTACTTTTTGAAGTGCTAATACATTATGAAAATTAGCCAATTTATAAACCGAGTGGAGAGAACATTGTGAGGGATGTGCATGATTTGTTGGTTTCACGGGCGGGTTAATCTTGGATAACCATTCTATATGTGAATATTCACTTTACCGTTAAATATGTTGAAAATTGTAAAGAGTTTGAACTTTTGTATGACAATTGACCTTAACCTTCGTCTCGGGAATGGGGAGTGTATTCTTTGTTCGACCCACGTGAAAGTGAAAGACATATTTGCTTGAGGGCAAGCAAAAGATTAGTGTGGGAATGTGATACGTGGTCGAAAACCGGTGATCGTAATTGCTTAATTTGATGTTTCTACACAAGTTTTAATTTCGAATAGCCTACTTTTGATTAGATATGTATTTTGCAGGTCTAGCGGAGTTAAAGGAGCTTTTCGGGAGCTTTACGGGTCACTTGGATGAAAAACGAACCACCGGGATGTGCAACGGGTCAACCGGGAGCAAGGAACTCGAAAAACGGAAGTTGTGGTCTACACATACCGTCGCCGACGCCCTCCTGGGCCATCGGCGACGCCGCATGAGGTTTTCCGTAACTTGAAAGTGTCGTAGACAGAGGATTAGGCCGCCGGCCGTTTTTTAAATTTGCACACACCGTCGGCGACGGGCTTACTGGCCGTCGGTGACGGCTCACCAATAGTGGATCGCGAATTTTTTTTGGTGTTTGCTTTTGGGGACGAATCAAAACATAACTAGAGCCTTTATTTCGGGAGTTACACTTTATGTGGAGTTTGAACTTTGATCTTGGAGCCTATTCTCAAGACAACATGAACTACCAATCCATCACACAAACGATCCATCGTCCGAATCATTCGATTCCAACCCCTAGTTTATCACCATTACCATCATCCTTCAACCCTCCTTCCATTGAATTCCACCATTACAAACCCTAACCACTATTACATCATTTCCCAAGTTCTAAGATGTCAAGATTCGAGCTTTCAACAACCGGTGATCAAGTTTCGTCAATCATGAGTGGCTAATTCCTTGGAGGTTTCACCCCGGTGTACACTTTTGTAAGATTTAGGTTTTGCTATGTATTGATTCTTGGTTTGTGATAACTTGAATTACATTTGAAGCTTTAGACAATTGTCCTACGTTTGTATTGCATTTATGAATTGTCGAATGAATGATTAAATTTGACTTTGTGAAACGAATACACGTATTTATGCCTTGTCTCTTGATAGGATTTGTTAGTCCAAGGTAACGAAGTGCATCATGGTCCGTTGTCTATGACGTTGATAGTGATTGGCACCTAAGCTTTGTGATTATTGACCCGTTAATGAATTAATTCAGGTAGATCAAGTTGAAACACATAGTAATCCTAGGTCTTGCATTTGTTGAAACTGGGTGTGAACCTTGTTATTCCATATTGTTCCATTAACAAAATTCTCTTACAATTTGTTAATTATTATTAGTTTTCAATCCAATCATTTCCATTAGTTTAATTCACATCTTTTCAACCATACAAAATATTCTAGCAAGCTTCATAAATTGTGACATTTATTTTAATTCAATCGAATCCATTCGCAAACCACATACTCTTCGTGGTTCGACCCCTTACTGCCACTAGCTATTTGTTAAGGGTAATTAGGGTTTATAAATCTTATCTTTGACCGGAGTGCGACACTCCGATCATGTTGCATCCAGCAAAGTCACTGTCTGAGAAACCTGAAAGCTTGATATTTCCATCAGCTGGATACCAGATACCAAGTGTGGGAGCACCTTTTAAGTATCTGAATATCCTTTTTACAGCAATAAGGTTTGACTTTCTAGGTGCTGATTGGGATCTTGCACAAACACATGTTGCAAACATGATGTCTGGCCTAGATGCAGTTAGGTACAATAAAGACCCAATCATGCTTCTATAAAGAGTTTGATCAACCAAATCATCCTTCTCATTAGACATGACTATCTTGGTGGTTGCTATGGTGTACTACATGGTTTGTAATCATTCATATCAAATTTGTTTAAAAGTTCTTTGGCATATTTGCCTTGATGAATGAAGGTACCATTTTGCAGTTGCTTTACTTGGAGACCAAGAAAGCACTGTAGTTCACCCATTGCACTCATCTCAAACTCAACTGTCATGAGTTTCTGAACTCTTCACACATTTTAGGACATGTGCTTCCAAAAATGATGTCATCTACATAAATCTGGACAAGCATCAAATCTATCCTCTCCATTTTAAAAACAAGGTTTTATCAATTTTACCTCTTGTGAAGCCAATAGAGAGTAGAAAGGTGGATAGAGTTTCATTCCAGTCTCTAGGTGCTTATTTTAGGCCATACAAAGCTTTATTTAGCTTGTAGACATGATTTGGATAAAATGGATCCTCAAAACCAGGAGGTTGCCAAACATATACCTCTTCTTGAATCTTACCATAGAGGAATGCACATTTGATATCCATTTGAAACACCTTTATGTTGTGGTTGACAGCAAAGGCCAGAAATAATCTGATAGCTTCCAATCTTGCTACAGGGGCAAAAGTTTCATCATAATCAATGCCCTATTCCTGTCTGAAACCTTGAACCACAAGCCTTGCTTTATTCTTGACAACAATGCCCCTTTCATCAGTTTTATTTTTGAAGACCCACTTTGTACCAATAGGACTTACACCCTCTGGCAGTGGTACAAGTTCCCATACTTGTTGTCTCATAAACTGTTGGAGCACTTCTTGCATGGCTTCCACCCAACTATTGTCTTTCAGTGCCTCTTGGTACTTGACAGGTTGATGAAGTGATAGAAAACTAGCAAAAAGACAGATGTTTTGGGATTAACTTCTGGTGAGCACCCCTTCACTAATGTTGCCAATAATTTGGTCAGGTGGGTGAGACTTCAAGAAGATCAAATCTCCTTTGTATGGAACAATGGCATTTAGGGGTGAGGGCTGCAGATGTGAATCGTCTGAGCTAACAACTGTTGGTGACTTTGATGATCCAACAGTGTCTTGAAATGGAGGTGGAGGAATAGGAGGAATAGGTGTGGAAACATGTTGATTTTTATCCACTGTTTGAAGATTTTATCAACAGTGTTTGAGGATGTGGAAGTAGGGGTTTGAGGACTACTTTGGTCAACAACTGTTGAGGTAGCAGTGGATGAGCTATTACAGCTGTTTTGAACATCTGCTGCTCTGGCAATGGATGTGAACTTCTGATGTGGAATGATAACTTCATATCCATTGTCTGGTGGAGGAGGTTGAGATGGACCTACACTGTTAGTCTTGATAGAAACATTTTCAAAAGTAAATTTATCAAGATCAAATAACTCAGCAGGGTTTGCAGGGATTTTCATTGAAGAAAGTTCATTGACTTTACATTCAAGGTCTCTTCCACACTCTTAGTCCTAGTGTTAAACACTTTGTAGGCCTTAGCAGTGGTTGAGTATCCCAAATGATAACCACAGTCTACTTTGGCTGCAAATTTTGAAAGTGAGTCTTTTAAGTTTAAAATGAAGCATGGGCAGCCAAAGACTTTGAAGTATGAGATCAGTGGTTTTATTTTATACATAATTTCATAGGCAGTCTTTTGATGCCTGGGGTTTATCAAAACTCTGTTCTGGACATAGCAAGCAGTGTTTGCAGCCTCTGCCCAGAAAGTTAATGGCAAACCTAAATCTGCAAGCATGGTCCTGGCAGCCTCAATCGGTGTTCTATTCTTTCTTTCAACAACCCCATTTTGTTCTGGTGTTCTTGGAATGTTGTACTGCCTTACAATTCCTTTTGACACACAAAACTCATCCAACTCCCTATTTTTGAATTCTGTGCCCTTGTCACTCTTGAAGACTTTTACTGGCAAGTCAATTTGCTTTTCAACCTGTTTGACAAAGTCTTGCAAGATGGCTGCAATCTCATCTTTAAAATGTAAGAAATAAGGCCATGTAAACCTAGAAAAGTCACCTACAATTACCAAACAATATCTTTTCCTTTTAAGACTCATGACTTTTACTGGGCCAAACAGGTCCATGTGCAACATTTGCAAACACTTGGTTGTTTTGGACTCTTCAATGGACTTAAATGAAACTAAATAAAATGCTGAAAAATAAAATAAAATAAAAACGGATAGACAAGATGAATCACTTGGATCCGACTCGTATGTAGTGTAACCTTTGATTATTTCCGCATTTTTGCATTTTTTAAGAGATTGTCTTAGTTATTGTAGTAGGCCCCTCTTTTGAAGGTGACGTTAACCTCAACCCAGTAGTTTGAGTCAGCAAGGATACAATCCTAAAGGGTCGGATTATTGAAAGATAATTAATTAAGTTATTAATGCATATTGTGGTAGGCCCCTCTTTTGAAGGCGACGTTACCCTCGGCTAAGTAGTCTGAGTCAGCAGGGATACAGTCCTAAGTAGTCGGGTTAAAGTATTAATAATAGCTTACATATGAGGGGATCAAAGAGTTTAGACCCCCGCCATCCAATACCAGTGGGTATTGAAGGAGGTCCTACTAAATTTGACCCAGGTCCTTGCAGGATCTATACACTGAACAAGGCAAGACTCTTACCAAACCGTTCCCTTAACCCCCGACCAGGTAGCCAACATATCTCCATATAGACCGTGGAGATATGAATGGTGAAAATCTTTTATTTTATATAGACACTAAAATAATGTCAAGACACCACGGACAAACGATAAGGAAGAATCACCTTCAACATAAGAAACTAGTTATTAAAGTCATTAATACATAACCAAATAAAAAGTGCGAAAAGATTAAAAATAAAAAGTATTACACTAAACACTTGTCTTCACCAAGTGATGTAAGAGACTTAGGCAAACATGGCCTTTGATTGTCAAGAACTCTTACGATCAATCTTGGATCCCGAGACTACTACACACACTCTATGATGGATGATTGATGATGGTGGTGGATGTGGGTTGTGATGGTGGTGGAGGGTGGGTGTAGTGTGAGAGAGGTGGTTTGCCAAAGGATGGTTTGCAAATGAGCCAAGCACCCCTATTTAGAGCCTGAACAGCAGCTCGGGCACGGCCCCGTGTCCATCGGGCACGGCCCCGTGTCCATCTTCCTTCTTTTTCTTCATTAATTGCAGTTTGTCTGCATTAGTTGACCACGCCCCCGTGTCCGCTGGGCACGACCCCGTCTGCAGAAGCGTATCTGTACTATCAAGATTTCCTCAGATTCTGCGAATCTTAGAGTTGACCACGGCCCCGTGTCCGCTGGGCACGCCCCCGTGGTGGGTGATAGAAGCTTCTACAGCTTTGTCTTTTCTGCAGACACTTGGGCACGCCCCCGTGCTCACTGAGCACGGGGCGTGTTCAGCCTTCTGTTTAGTTGTTTTGCTTGGGAAGATGTTGTCGGAGGGTCGGGCATGTCACGTTTATTCCTTTTCTTGTATTATTATTAGATTTAGCCGCCTTTTTGATTCTTTTGTTCATTTGAGCTCATTTAATTCTGAAAATACAAAAGGAAGACAAAAACACACTTTTTCCAACATTAGTACTAAAAAAGGGTTAGTTTTATGCCTCATTTGATGTATTTTATATGTTGCATTTTGCACACATCAAATACCCCCACACTAGAATCTTTGCTTGTCCTCAAGCAAAACTCTTTATAATGTGGCTTTACACTCCCAAATGGAATGGGTAGAAGAGAAGGTTGTGGGCTTGTCATAGAGTGTCGGGATTTCCAAGATTCTTTATTAAGTTTTATTTTTATTTATTTACAATCATATTCGTCATGATTTATTTAAAACATTACATAAGATAAATTACTTATTAGGGCATAACATGCCTTTTTAAAATTCCATTTATATACAAGTTCACATACCTCACGGGGGATCACTAAACACTCGGCCGAAGATGTATTTTTGTGAAACACTCGAGAGCGGCATGGAACTTACTTCTACCATAAGCTTGCCAAGCAATCAATCCTCCTCCTTTTTAACTATATACCTTTGTAAATATCAAGAGGACTTTTGGGGTGAAGGGTTAGGCTTGGGTTAAAGGTAGGTGGTTGGGTTAGTGGTTAGTAGAAAAGGGCGAAAAGGCGTAAAAAGCGTCGGTTTTTGCAAAACATATTGTTTTTGTGACTTTTTA
>JARYGA010012365.1:0-40584 GCA_030545235.1 Helianthus tuberosus | reverse complement strand
GTTATTGATAATCCTTTCTTTCTTCAAGGTGCGTTCGGTAAAGTAAGCATGTTGAGCGTCGCGGATAAGAGCTTCGAGATTGTGCTGGGCTTGAGTATTACGGACGCTATGCAAATAGCTTCGTCGACTGAGAGTGTCGGCAACGACATTTGCTTTGCTAGGATGGTAACGAATCTCACAGTCGTAATCGTTGAGAAGTTCAACCCATCGGCATTCGCGCATATTTAGCTCTTTCTGGTTAAAGATGTGTTGTAGGCTCTTGTGGTCGGTGAAGACCATACACTTGGTACCGTAAAGATATTGTCGCCAAATATTTAACGCAAAAACAACTGCACCAAGCTCGAGATCGTGGGTTGTACAGTTCTTCTCGTGGATCTTGAGCTGACGAGAGGCGTACGCGATAACCTTGTTCCGTTGCATGAGAACACAACCGAGACCGAGGTTAGAGGCATCGCAGTAGACTACAAAGTCGTCGTTTCCGTCGGGTAATGCGAGCACATGGGCATTGCAAAGCATAAGTTTGAGGGTTTGAAAGGCTTCCTCTTGTTCAGTTCCCCAAACAAAAGGTTTGTCCTTGTGCGTAAGCGAGGTGAGAGGGACAACGATCTTCGAGAAGACAACGATGAATTGACGATAGTAACCCGCCAATCCGAGAAAAGAACGAACTTCGGACGGGTTCCTTGGTGTAATCCAACTCTTAACTGCTTCTACCTTCGCAGGATCGACATGAATACCTTGACTATTGACAATGTGATCGAGGAATTGAACCTCCTCAAGCCAAAATTCACACTTAGAGGCATAGAGGCGGTTTCCCTGGAGTAGTTCAAGAACCAAAAATAGATGTTTCGCGTGTTCGGCTTTTGATTTGGAATAGATCAGGATATCATCGATAAACACGATGACGAAGCCGTCGAGAAAGGGTTTACACATGCAATTCATTAGATCCATGAAAACTGCGGGGGCGATAGATAGACCAAAAGGCATAACAACAAACTCGTAGTGACCATATCGGGTACGAAAAGCGGTTTTGGGTATATCTTCCTCTTGAATTCGTAGCTGGTGATAACCAAAGCCTAGATCGATCTTGGAAAAACATGTAGCACCTTGTAATTGATCAAACAAATCATCGATACAAGGTAAGGGATAGCGATTCTTGATAGTCAGCTTATTGAGTTCCCTATAGTCGATGCACATCCGGAATAATCCGTCCTTCTTTTTGACGAAAATGATAGGTGCGCCCCATGGAGAGGTGCTACGGAGAATAAAGCCTTTATCAAGCAATTCCTAGAGTTGACTCGAGAGTTCGCGCATTTCAGAGGGAGCGAGACAATATGGCGCTCTAGCGACAGGATTTGCTCCAGGAATGAGGTCAATTTGAAAATTGATATTGCGAGATGGCGGTAAACCAGGTAAATCATTAGGAAAGACGTTAGGAAAATCACGAACCACAGGCACCTTTTCCATTGCCTTCTCTTTATTTTCCTTCTCCGCTACTACTATGTGCGCCAAGAAAGCTTGGTATTCCTTGCGGAGATACTTGCTAGCTTGAACACACGACATGAGTCGTAATTTCTTTGAAGCAACTTCGCCATAGACACACAATTGGTCTCCGTTTGCGAGAGAGAAATGAATCATTTTATCGAAACAAACGATTTCAGCATGATTTTCACGAAGAAAATCCATGCCTACTATGACGTCAAAGCTACTGAGCTGCATCGAGATCAGATTGATTGGGAAAACGTGACTGTTGAGCTCAAGAGTACAATCACGTAGAATAGAACTAACAGTGACGGTTCTTCCAGTGACAACTTCTACGTCGAATGTTGATGGGAGGTTAACGCGTTTATGGTTTAGGATCCTTTCGAATTTGAACGATACAAAACAGTTATCGGCTCCAGTATCAAACAAACACGAAGCATATATTCCATTTACGAGAAACGTACCATTAACCACGTTGTTGTCTGCTTGGGCCTGGCGGGCGTTGATGTTGAAAACTCGCCCACGGGCTGCTTGCTGAGCTGGCTGCTGCTGCTGAGGCTGTTGCTGTTGATGTTGTTACTGCGCTGGCTGCTGCTGAGGCTCTTGCTTTACCACTCTGTTCGGGCAGACATTCGCGACGTGGTTAGGATCACCACACACATAACAGGCTCTTGCGTAAGCAGGAGCTGCTTGTTGTCCCTGGGGAGCGGGGAGTAGAGCAGGTGTAACACCCATCTCATTGTTTAACATTTCGATATAAAAGACGCATTTTCAAAGCCAAAATTCATAATTACAAAACTTAGTTATAAAAACTAAGATTACATAGTTAAGTTGTTCTAAAATTTCCAACTGACTAGTTTAAAACATTCAACATATAGTTAGTGTTTACAAAATAAACATCATCTAAAACAAGATTAAATTATCGCGGAAGCTTCAAAACTTTGTGTTCGGTTCTTGCATACTTGCTTGATCGGCATCCGGAATGAGACGAACATCACCTAAGGTCAAACCCCAATAATTGTTAGTTTTGACATCAATAAAATACGTATAAACAAGTTCTAGTATCATACGATTGAAAACAAAAATAAAATTTCAATTCTTGGTCTGTCGCGCCACGCGACAGACTCCATCAGATCCTTCGCACCCCGCGAGCGCTCTCGCGTGTCGTGCCAGAGCTAGTGTTCCCTGTCGCGTGCCGCGGGGGAACCCAATTTCCAGCGGGTGCAGGTTGATTTCCTGCATTTCTGCCTAGCTCCGAATTTTCCATAAATCTCAACTTTAAACTTGCATAACTTTTTATCTACATGTCCGTTTTAGTCGATTCTTTTTCCTACATATCTGTAATAAAATTACGGATTTAACCATGTAAATTTCACATAACGAAACCCAGTTTATGAACGAATGGTTCACAAAATCCTTGTTTCGATTATCTGACCCATTAGCTATGTGTGCATATTTTTTTCATTATTCAATTCTCTGGCATACTAGACTTAATTACCCATTCCCCGGGCTTGTAATCTTGGCGTATCCGTACCATTACATGGCTTTACACTCACATTAGAATTTCATGCTCGTCTTCTCATAATTCAAGTATGCCGCTTTTTGCAACTCTTGCAATTAATATCTAACCGTTCGACCCAATATCACGGATTCATAATCTTAACCTAGTATAACCAATCCATTAGCGTATTGTTTTCTAACACTAGCATATTATGAGACTTTCAAGTCTCCACACACATCGTCATTTTAAAAGCACAGTTTTGACCCGTTTGATTGTCAAGTGAAAACCTTCACTTTGATGATTACCAAAATCATTCAAATTAATCCATTTGATCTATCGAGTGTATTTAGTCACTTCAATGATACATCAAACAATCTTATTACACTACAACAACATTTACAAAACAATCTAAGCATTTCCTATAACTAAGTAACGGAACTAATAGTTACGTACTTGCATCATTCATCAACATTGTTTTCTAACCATAATTACCCATTCCCGGGCTTGTCAACCTTAGTGTATCACGTCCATTCCATGGTTTACGCTTTTGTAACTCAATTTAATGAGTGACGTTTAAGTCACTTCGAACACTACCATTTTGACCATTATTTAACCCATTTGGTTGTCTAATGGAATTCACCATTTTATCAACATACCAAACTTATTACCACCAATACTTTAACCCGTTTCCTTATCTAGCGAATTACATCACTTTATTTTCATTCCAAACGTGACTAATTAAACAATAACATCAACCAACATATCTAATTAACTACTTTGACTTGTTTGGTTTGTCGAGTGAACTTCGTCACTTCTATGACATACCAAACTCGCATTTGACACTACAATCTCATTAACATTTCTAGTAATTTTGTTTATGCACAATGTAACGAAACCGAAAGTTACTTACCTTTAAAGCACCCCTTTCAAGCGTGTATCCCCTCCGGCTTGTCCACTTGACGATCCGGATTCCTTGCCTATAGAGTTCAGCCAAGTATTGTTTAGAACTCTTTTCACAACATATCATGCATATTTTGCCATATCATACAGACATGCGTTTTTATCTCAAATTCGCTATGTTAGCTTTCTCTTAAGCATTTTAACAAACACTTTAAGAGCAGGGTTTTTAATTAACCAGTATCAAGTTCATGTCTTAACTATTTAGCCGAATTTTTTATACTTTTTACAAGTTCTTTACTTCTAGCATGTATATCAATATCAAATTCGCTTCATGCTAACCGTTTAACATCAGTTTTCTAATTACTTATTAGGTTTCCTTATTATCCACAAAACCCATTTAACACTTAGATGGGTAAACATGAATATTCATAATTTTAACATCAATTTCTCAAATTATTAGCTAGGGTTTACGTCTAAACATGTTTCCAACACTAATTTCATCTAAGCATCTACATATCAAGCTCAGATTTTGATTTCACAAATCATCAAAAATCTGAGATGGAACTAAATGATGGAATTTTAGCATACCTTATGATCACTTCGCTGAGATGGTCACTAATCTATGCTTGGAATTCGATTTGGAACAATTTTGGACCTTCAATTCATCGATTTATTGAAACTAGGGTTTTGAAGATGAGTTTTTGGTCACCCCTGCTCCTGATCGATCCAGACATACACTTCTAGTGTGTGTTTGGTAATTTTTATTTTTGTTTTATAAAATCAAGTTTCCACCTTAACACTTTTGGCCCTCCAACTAATGCCAAGTTAAACTTTAGATGTTTTAATCAAGTTTCTTTGTTATAACTAGACTTATGACTAACTAAGTTATTTATTCCTAGTTAGTTTATTTTTGTTTATTTTATACTTTATAATTTCAATATAAAGTTTTATATTTTCGGGGTGTTACAGCAGGAGGAGCTTGAACTTGAGCTTGACGGGGACCAGTATGGCAGTTTACAGTAAAGTGGCCATAAAGGTTGAAATGAACACAAAATCGACATGCGATCCCAACAGGATGATGGTAAGTACACCTAGGGCATAGTGGGTGAGGACCAGTATATGCACGTTTCGCAGGAGGTGCGTTGGTCACTGGTGCAGCGACGTTTCGGTACTGGTTTTGGGGTTGTGCAGGTACCGCATTGAGTGGAGTGGCGGTGACAGCACAATTCTTCTTGTTGTTGTTCTTGCGTTTTCGGCATGAAGACTTGGAAGCTTCCGGTGCGGCGGCTTCGGTAGTGGGAGCAGCGGTAACTTGATGAAGACTTTTGGCGGTTTTATCGAAGTAACCCCCCGAACTCGCTTGTCATTAATCTCAGCAGCGAGCAGGAAGGTTTCCTTAATGGTTGTTGCCTTGGCGGCTTGCACGAAATCAGCAACACAATCCGGTAAAGAACATATGTATTTCTTGATGGTGATGTCGGGAGTAGAGACTTGGTCGGGACAAATGATGCTAAGCTGCTTAAAGCGGGCAGTAAGACCAGCATTGTCGCCACCCTCTTGCTTAATGTTCCAAAACTCGTCCTCCAGCTTCTGAAGCTCATGGGGAGGGCAGAATTCCTTCATCATGATCTCCTTCAACTCTTCCCAAGTAACCTCATAGGCTGCGTCATTCCCTCGCCTGTTCCTTTCGGCGGTCCACCACTCCAGAGCCCTGGACTGGAAAACGCCGGTTGCGTTGACAGTGCGGAGGTTATCGGGACAACCGCTTTGGCGCAGAGTGACTTCAATTGCATCAAACCATTGAAACATGGCAGTAGGCCCATCTTCACCAGTGAAGTCTTTATGGCCGCAGGCCTTAAACTGCTTGAAGCTAAAAGTAGACTTAGGCGAGTCAGTCCTTGATTCCTCAGAGGACTTGCTAGCGTTTTCATTAAGTTCGGTGACAATTTGCGGAATGACCTTAGCCATTTTCTTTGCGACTAGAGAAGCGATACGCTTGTCAGCGTGGTTACGGCGAGAAGCGCGAGCAGTATGCGATCCAAATAACGACATTGTCTGCAACAGACATCGCCATAGGACTCAGACGCGATTTAATTACAGTCTAGTGTATCACCAAAAGCTACCTTACGTAAAGCACATGAACACGTCTAATTACATAGGCACATAATCACGTAGGCATGTAAACCACATAAGCACGTAAGCACATAAACACGTAGTCCACGTAAGCACAGAAGCAGGTAGTCCACATAAGCACATCTTCAACTATATTTTGCACGTATTCACCTACATACATTGTACGTATTCACCTATCTTTCACAACTGCGTAAAGCGATCGGGAGTTGCGAGTGCGAGTAGCGTAAGCGAGTATCACAATGTGTGAAAGTTCGCGATTTGTTAGCGTTTAGAGATAAATGTATAAAGCGGGTTGTGCGTGCGTATCGAAGCGAAAAGCGAGTAAGTCACCAAAACCGAAACATACATAAATGCATAAAACCACACAAAACATGTAAAATCTCACATAAAGCGATAATTTACAGAGTCAGCGGTGGCGATCCTCAGAATCAAAACACATAAAAGCGAAAAGCGTAAAATCAGCGAAAATCGGAATGTCTTGGGTGTGCTAGACTTTGACTACCCAAGGTGATTCGACTATTCTCAAGGACTTTGAGTACACGTGTTAGCTTAATAGACTGTGCTCTCGCCTCAATCTGGGCGATCGGCACGCATCCTTTCGGCCATTACGTGACCCTAGTCGTTGGAACTCATCGAGACCTTGGTGAGAGTTTTGCAAATCCCAATTATAGAGCGGAATAAGCCAATAAGATGTGGGTTTCACCCCTAACTTAACAACTTTATCCTGTTTGTGCGATAAAATCACAAGATAGATAGGGAGAATTGCGTCGAGGTATGGTTTTCACAGCTGACTCAACGCAAATTCTTATGTTTTATTAGATATAAGCCTGTCGAGCTAGCGATTCCATCGAGAGTTTACGATTTTCACACCTAGTCTCGACCAAATCACTCGTTTGTTTTAAAAAATTGTATGTATTGTCAGCCTTAGGAAAGGCTGAGTGTTTGCACAAAACTGTAGTATGCGATGTTCGTGCAAAGTGGTGAATTTAGTGAGTATAAACGGGAGTATAAAGAGTAAGCTTGCGCAGAACCCCTACAGGGCTCGCACAAGGCGGTCTGTTGGTACTTAGACTATAAACTAGGTCAATTCTAAGACATCGACCCGGACTAGGTCGAGTCTTGCCTAATTCCCTATAGTTATGGCTCTGAAACCAATCTGTCACACCCCAACCGATGGCGGAATCATCGGGGCGCGGCACTGAGCGAAACAGATTATTCAAGAGAATCCACAACAACTATTTAATTACCAAATCCTTAACGTTAATATCCCATACTACTAACAGATAAAGTAAAAATAGTTATTACAGATAATTGTCTCAAAAACAAGCAAACTGTCTCGACAACTCATAAATTATTCGTGGGTTTCTAGACCACCTAAGCTCGATTCAACGTCATGGCAAGCAAGCATCCTAAACACCTGTCACATACGTTAAAATAAAGTCAATAAACATGGTGTAAAGGTGAGCATACAAGTTTAATAGTACAATAGTAGAGAAAGCGATTTACGCATAACCAGCATGTAACACGTATAGTTGTGAAGTAGGTAAGTTATCAACAATGAAATATGCACAGACGTGACTGCGAGTTGTAGAATGCGTGACTGCGAGTTGTAGAATGCGCAACACGTATCACCACTGTGACACGTGAAGAAAAGCCCTTAACAACCCCTGTCCACGACAGGTGCTGAGTCCAAACTATAGTACTATCATTGCTAAGGTGTCATGCAACAATCACTGTGTAAACATAACATACTAACATTCATCGAGTAACACGTATAACATGCAAGGGCGGTTAGCGTATAAAATGTGTTTGCGTTGTGTGTCGTTTGTGATTTGATATACGTAACGTATGTAACACCCAAAAGTGCTTAAAGAAAAAAGGGATCGAGTATACTCACAGTTCGTGTAAAATAAATAAACACAAGCTTGGATTGAAGGGAGCGCTGAGAGATTAGCCTGAACACAGTACGACAGTATAAGCGTTAAACAGTGTGTAAAACGGAGCGTGTCGGTGAGTTTAGGGACGGATGGTGATCCGATCGGAAGACCGTCCGGACGGATGGTCATCCAGATGGATGACCATTCGGTCAGATGGTCATTCGTCTGGGAATAATGTGTTTGTGTATGATGGGTCTTTGAAGTCTTCGTTGTAGCATTTTAAAAATGGTGAAGTGTTCCTAGCTATTAGGTCATCCGGCCGGATGACCGTTCGGTCGGATGGATGATTCGTTGGAACTGGTTTTGTTTGAAGTCTTGTGAAAATGTTTGGAGTGTTGAATAGCATAAGTCATCCATTCGGATCGTCGTTCGATCGGATGGTGATCCGATCGGAAGGCAATCCGTTCGGCGATCTGTTCGTTTGAAAACTTGTAAAATCCATCAAATATAGAAAGTTTGCGGTTTGACCGAGACGATGTGACAACGTGCTAAACAACAGAAACCTCACCAGGTCCAACTCATCCGGTCGGATGGGAGTCACCACGTTCGATCCGAACCAGCTGTTCATGACGGTGTTTCATGTTCAACCCGTGAATCGGTTGTCTCTTTGATAGTAATCCGTTCTCAGACCAGCACTTCACTGGAGAATGAATAGAAGGCCTGACCGGGCTCGGATTCCGTCGGTTTAGAGTGAAAAGTGGAGAAAATTTGAAGAAAAGTTTGAATCATTTGAAAAAAGTTTAGATTTAGGTGAAATCAGTGTTTAAACATTGTAGAAATCCTTTCGATTTCAGTTGTTCTTGGTGGAATGAGGTCACACTTTGGTGTTCATGAAAACCCATGATGACGTCATCCTAGAACAGCCCGAATCAGGTTGATTTCATGGTAAAAAGTTGTGATTTGTTGGTGAAAATGATGAAGAAGTGTGTATAGATCAAAGAAGTACAAGATTTGAGGTGGAAACTTACAAGAATCGTGAGAAATCGTGAGAAATCGGAGAAAAGTAGGCTGAGAACGCGTGGGTCGGAGGAGAGCTGTCACATTAGTGAATAGTTGATGTGACAGGTGGTATTTATAGGCAAGATGAGGAGAAAGGCGGTCCAGGGAAAGGGTCGGATGGCCTTTCGATCGGATGGCCATCCGATTGGATGGCTCGAGTGGGTTGGTTTCCGACTTTTTGTTTGGTGCGTCGAGCGTTGCGTTTTGAGTAAGCAATGCGATAGTATTACACATTAGTTACACAAATAATATAACTACTAATAATCACAAAAGTAAACCTTAGATTTCGAGTTCACGATGAGATTGCGTTGTGATAGAGTTGCGATTGCGTTTGCGATTATTATCCCACAATATAAGCACACACAAGTAAAGCACATAATTAGCACACACACGTAAAAAAATATCTAGAACTGTAATCCGAATTGCGATGCGATAGCGATGTGATAGCATTAAGTAGATTAGCATTTAATTACGTTTATCGCATTGTTACTTCACATATTAAATAATCGTAAAATAAATATCGTCAAACAAGGTATCGATTATCGAGTCAAAGGGTAGAAGCAATGATTAAGTCAAGAGTGACATATCTGATTAGCAATCTTTTCTTCCTTTGACTTTGACTTTGACTTCGAAAGTCGGGTTGTTACACATCATATTTCTAAATCTCATTCCAAATACCAATTCGCTTATTCTTAGTCAAATATATAAATAGACGTACCATTTTAAAGGTGTAAGCTTCACTTACCTTGCATTCCAATAATGTTTTTCTCCCGTATTTGATCCATTTGACGCACTTCTTCCCAAGCTTCCACCTAGCTTGTCAATAGTCAAACTATAATGCAACATCCACAAGATGGTTATATTAGTCATCAATACAATGACTATCATTCTTATGGATCTTTTTTACCATATTTCACATTCGATTTTTATTATAGGCCAGTTTGACTTTTAAAAGTCAAACTACCAAATGACATGTATAGATGCACTAATGTTTTGATGAAACTCACTTAGACATTTTATGAATCACTTGGAAAGCATCATCTTTAAGGCTATTATTATTTTTAGCTAACTTTGCTATCCAACTTACCTTATTTCTTTCAAATCAACAAGGTTATATACTTAACAATATCGAGTTAGCATAATCTCTCAAGCCTCATAAACTAATTTGTCAATTTATGACACTACAATTGGGGTCTTCATCTTCTTATACAAAAACCTATTTCACCCAAAAATTAGACATTCGTCCGAACACCTAAATTGTTCAAGTTCTTCACACATTCCTATATACATGATTATTTCAACACATTTCAACATCAAAATAACATTGATTTCATCCTATCATCAAAACCCATTTCATGTCATGTATGAACACATACTTAAGCCTCTAAATTTTTCAAGTATTTCATATATACTTGCAAGTATGATGATGTCACACCCCAACCGATGGCGGAAACATCGGGGCATGGTAATGAGCGAAACAGATTGTCCATGAGTATCCATAACAACTATTCATTACCAGATAATTAAAATGTCATGTCCCATACCACAACATATCCAAATAAAAACAGTTATTACAAATAATTGTCTCATAAACAAATACTGCTCCGACGACTCAGATTTAAGCATGACATAACTAGACCCCTAGCTTGATTCATCAAAGCACAGCAATCCCTAGCATCTTAAGCATCTGCCACATACGTTAAAATAAGGTCAATACACATAGTGTAAATGTGAGCATACAAGTTTGATAAAAGCATAATAGAGTTCGAAATCGTTTATGCATAACCAGCATGTATAACGTATAATGTGAAGCATGTAAGTTATCGACAAAAATCCTATCAATACCAATGAATGCGAGTTGACTGCGAATAGCGAGTGCGCATCACATGTCCACCACTGTGAACACGTGAAGTATTGTCCTTAACAACCCCTGATTAAACAGGTGCTGAGTCCAAACTATAGTACTATCGTTGCTAAGGCAGGTAGACAACAATCATTGTAACATAACAAACATGCATTCATCGAGTCACGTATAACATGTATTAAAGGTCAGCGTATAAATAGTGTTTGCGTTGGGTGTTCGATGTGATTTAGAATAAGTAACGTATGTAACACCCAAAATTGCATAAAGCAAAAAGGGATCGAGTAGACTCACAGATAGCGTTTAACTTAATAAACACTGCCTTGGATTGAACGGAGCGCTAAGAGAGATTAGCCCGAACAGTGAACGATAGCATAACGATGAGCAGCGTGTAAAACGATGCAAGAGTACCAAGGATCGGACGGTAATCCGATCGGATGGCCAGTCGATCGGGTGGCAATCCGTTCGGATGGTCATCCGATCGGATGGCCATTCGATTGGATTGACACAACATTTGGTGAGGATGTGTTTGTGTATGATGGTTTGTCCTTTGAAGTTTTCGTTGTAGCATTTTGAATATAGAGAAGTATCTCTACCCTTCAGGTCGGTTGATTGGACGGCGGTTCGATTATTGGACTGCGATCCGATTGGCGAGGCTTCTCAGTTGAGAATAAGTTCACAGCAGGACGGTCACGTGATCGGATGGCTATCCGTATGCATCGAACATGTTGAAAATTGACTAAGTATCAAGGTCCCAAGCGTCACACTATCGGATGGTTGTTCGATCGGATGGCAATCCGTTCAGACGACAATCCGTTCGACGTTCAGATCCTTGAAATGTTTAAATAAAAGTTTAAGTATGGAACCAAGTGCAACCCGATCGGATGGCCGGTCGATCGGATGGCAATCCGTCCCAACGATCGGATCGTCTTGACACTCGATTCTGTTTGAAGTTTTGTAGTTTTGAACGAGACGTTTTGATATCTTGTTTGAACAACAGGGACCCCATCTTGACCCAAGTGACCCGATCGAACAGGAACCACCCTAGTCCGGCTAGTTCACGGTTCGGGACAGTTGTTCATGTTCAAACCCGAAATCAATCATCTCTCGGATAGAATTCAGACCTTGAACTAACCCTTCACTAAGAAAGAGTAGAAGATCAGAATGAGCTCCGATTCTATCGGTTTTGAGTGCATTGAGTGTAAAAGAGTTGAAAGAAAGTTGGAAATCCTTCTTTTCAATCCTTTCAATCATGAATTTGTGTAGATCTATGCAAAAACATTGATTAATCTTGTGGAAATCCTTCAGATCTAAGTTGTTCTTGGTGGAATGAAGCCAAACCTTGAAGTTCATAAGAACTCCATGATGACATCACCCTAGAACACCTCAAATCCGGTGATTTCACGGTTAAAAATTTAGATTCAAAGGTGAAAGTAGTGTAGAAGTGTGTGTAGATCATAAAAGTACAATATTTAGGTTGGAAACTTACAAGAATCGAGAGAAATCGGGAGAAATGAGGGCTTGAAGTTGGCTGGTCGAACAAGGGAGTTGTCACATCACAAATGATGTGACAGGTGGGTATTTATAGGGTTTCCCAAAAAGGAAAGTGGTGAAGGTGTCGGCCGATCGGGTGGCAATCCGATCGGGTGCCAGGCCGATCGGGTGACAACTCGATCGGATGACAATCCGATCGGATGGCCACTCGATCGGTTGGCCACTCGATCCAAGTGTTCGGCGCTATGAGTTTTGGCGTATCGATTTGCGTGTTGAGCATTGCGATGCGATTCGGGGGGACCGATGCGATAGTATTAGTTACACGAATAACATAACTACTATATCTAACATACAATCACTATAATTAACTTGCGTTTAGCGTTTGCGATTCGATTGTGATGCGATAGATTTGCAATTGCGATTAACACCTCAATATAAACATAACATGCACAAGTAACACGTAAATAGCACACACACGTAAAACAATATCCAGAACACATAATTCGAGTTGCGATTGCGATAGCGATGATAAATCGATCAAACATGCGATTAAGTAGCGATTAAACCTCGATTATTAATAGATACTCCACATAATACAACTAAAGCAAATAGATAAATAGATTTGATTACAAGTCAAAGAAGTCAAAACAGTAGTTGAGCAAGGAGTGACAGATCACAATTAGCAATCTTTTCTTCCTTTGACTTCAATCTTGACTTTGACTTTGACTTTCGAAACACGGGGTGTTACAGCCTCCCCTACTTAAGGGAATTTCGTCCCAAAATTAGGCTTTAGCCGTAACAAACAACTGCGGGTACTTCGCCTTCATGTCGTTTTCGAGTTCCCAGGTAAACTCGGCACCGCGTTTGCCTTCCCAGCGAACCTTCACAATGGGAATGCGTGAGCGTCTGAGTACCTTGGTTTCTCGTCCCACGATCTCGATAGGCTTTTCCACGAAGTGTAATGTTTCGTCCACTTGTAGATCCTCAAGAGGGACATGTAATTCCTGGTCGGCCAAGCACTTTCTAAGGTTCAAAACGTGGAAAGTCGGGTGGACATTACTCAGTTCCTCTGGTAGTTCGAGTCTATAGGCCACTTTTCCAATCCTTTCCAGAATCTTAAAGGGTCTAACATATCGAGGCGTGAGCTTTCCTTTCTTGCCGAATCTGATCACCCCCTTCCAAGGTGCAACCTTTAGGAGTACGTGATCGCCAACGTCAAATTCAAGGGGCTTGCGGCGTCTATGAACGTGACTTTTCTGTCGGCTCCGAGCTTTCAACAGGTTGTCTCAAATTCGAAGGATTTTGTCTGTCGTTTCTTGCAACAGCTCGGGACCGGTAATTTGTGAGTCTCCGATCTCGTGCCACACAATAGGCGATCGACATTTCCTTCCGTATAAAGCCTCAAATGGTGCTATTTGTATGCTAGAGTGATAACTGTTATTGTACGAGAATTCGACCAAAGGTAAGTACGCGTCCCAATTACCACCAAAATCTATGACACACAAACGGAGCATGTCTTCAAGGGTGCGAATCGTTCTTTCAGCCTGACCATCGGTTTGGGGATGGAAAGCGGTACTTAGATTAAGAGTAGTACCGAGAGCAGATAGAAATGTTTCCCAACAACGCGAGGTAAACCGACCAACGCGGTCAGAGATGATGCCACGAGGCGTCCCATGTCGACTAATGATCTCGTTGGTGTAGATTCGAGCTATTTTTTCTACCTTGTAGTGTTCTTGTATTGGCAGGAAGTGAGCTGACTGGGTTAAACGGTCAACCATAACCCAAATGCTATCATGACCAGACTGAGTACGCGGAAGTTTCGTTATGAAGTCCATAGCTATACTCTCCCATTTCCACGTCGGGATCTAGGGTTGAACGAGTAAGCCAGAGGGTCTTTGATGCTCAACCTTGACCTTGGAACAGGTTAAGCATTTCGAAACATAGATTGCGATATCCTTCTTCATGCCCGACCACCAGTACTTGCAGCGCATGTCCTGGTACATTTTGTCAGCACCGGGATGAATAGAATATCGAAATGTAATGCCCACCTTTTCACATTCGAAAATACAATAATGACATACTATTTTTGGCAAAAATTGGGCATGACCCGTTCGTATTATAAGCAATTCCCTGTTTTTAACAATCATCATTCAATACTAATTCTACGACATGTTTCAAAAGACATAAAATTTGCAACCAAACAAGATTCCATTACGAGTGTTTTGACCCATTTACAAAAGACGACTTTAACCGGAAGCGCATAAAGGGCGATGTAGTGTGTTCGGTCCGAGCTCGCATCATCAAGAGTGGGATTTACCTATCATACATAAAGCAAACATTCATTAGCATAAATTCTCAAAACAAATTTCAAGTCTTCCATATACTTACTCTTATTCGACCCATTAGTGAAATTTAACATTCATTTCTCTTTTAACCAACATCCTTATTATAATCATTCTTCCCATTCTAGCATAAATTCTTTTATGCTCTTTTACCCTTACCCTTCGAAACATTCAGCATGTAAGTTTTTCGACTCATCCGTACATGATCAATACATACCATACACTTTCTACACATTTTTTCCATTTTGACCCGTTTTCTACTAGTTCTTACTTAAACATTACAACATCATACTTTCCAACATTTCAACCCACTTGAAGCGGGTTAAAACACATCCATTATCTTCACATTTCCTATCCATTAACAATTCTCAACTTAACACAATTCTACCATGAACAATAATAATAATTCTACATTAGGACTCAAATATCAAGATTTACATTCATAAATCTACATATAGAGAGAATGAAGTTCATATGAACTTACCGTGGTCTTGCGTTGCTTGTGACTTCAAATAACTCGTGCCTTCTTCTTTCTTCGTGCCTATATGTCATAACTTTACACTTTTAGCTTTCGTATGCTTTGCATCACATATGCATTTTACTTATTCATCATGGCGTTAAACGACAAAGCATACATTCATTTTCATTTCATAACATCATTTTATCAAGAATTCATGTCAAAGCACAACTAAATCATTCTAAGGCATTTCATCGAACATATGGTGTGCATTCTAACTACAAAGCATAAAGTACAAGTACTTAAAGCATATTTTTCCATAATTCATCCATTGATTAACATAAGCATTCCCAACTTCACAATTTTCCAACCTAAGCATATACATATTGTTCTAAATCATCTATTCATCAAAATGTCATCAACATTAGACTAATTAGCATGTAGAGCTTCACAATTTCTAATCATTCATTGGCATATAAGTGGGTTTTACCCCAATTAATCATCATTTTCAAAATTAAACATTTCTTAACATCTACACATTCATAGCAACCAACATTCATGCTAAATTTTACATTACATTCACGAATTCCACAAAACCCACTAAACCAAACATCACTAAATCACAAATTTCGACTTACTTGATGTTGGAGATACTTAGGTGATCAACATTCCTAGTTCATGCATTCGATTAACCTTCAATTCCCCTCTTAATTTGATGGATTTTATAATGCTAGGGTTTTGAGGGGAAAGTTTCCCCTGGTCACTCTTCTCGATCACACACCCACACTTTCAAAAACACTGGACATTTTTTTGTTAAGTGTTTTATTTACACATTTATCATTTTCACCCCCTCATTCTTTTATAACATGCCATTTTCCCCATTTCCACATACTAACCTAGTTAACCTTCATGCATACATAAGATTTATATTTACTAAAATCTATAAAACTTTAATAATGGTAAAAATCTATATTTACCATTTCTTTTCATCAAAATATTGTGATTATAATATTATAATATGACATACGAAATTTGGGGTGTTACACGAGATTTGTGGGCTTCGTCCATCAGAAGTTGTCGCAAGTTCGTACGCTTGGGAATCCAAATCCGATCCAAATAATGAAAGATACCATTCGACTTATTCTCGAGTTGGGAGCCATCGTTTAGAATTCTTTCCTTCTTTAAAGTTCGCTCGGTAAAACAAGCATGTTGCGCGTCACGGATAAGAGCTTCGAGATTAATCTGGGCTTGGGAATTACGAACACTAAGCAAGTAACTTCGTCGACTGAGAGCGTCGGCAACGACATTTGCTTTGCCTGGATGGTAACGAATCTCTCAGTCGTAATCGTTGAGTAGTTCTACCCACCGGCGTTGACGCATATTCAGTTCCTTCTAGTCAAAGATATGTTGTAGGCTCCTATGATCGGTGAAGATCGTACACTTGGTACCATAAAGGTAGTGTCGCCAAATCTTTAACGCAAAAACAACTGCGCCAAGCTCGAGGTCGTGTGTGGTGTAGTTCTTCTCGTGGATTTTGAGCTGTCGAGAAGCGTACACGATAACCCTGTCTCATTGTATAAGAACACAACCAAGACCAAGGATTGAGGCATCGCAGTAAACTACGAAATTGTCGTTTCCGTCTAGCAGTAAGAGCATGAGAGCATTTCAAAGCATGGTCTTGAGGGTTTGAAAGGCTTCCTCCTGTTTGGTTCCCCAAACAAAAGGTTTATCCTTATGCGTAAGAGAAGTTAACAGCACGACGATCTTAGAAAAACCTTCGATAAAACGACGATAATAGCCTGCCAGTCCGAGGGAAGAACGGACTTCAGATGGATTCTTGGGTGTAACCCAACTCTTAACAGCTTCGATCTTCGCAGGGTCATCATGGATGCCTCGACTATTGACAATGTGACCCAAGAATTGCACCTCCTCCAGCCAAAATTCACACTTGGAGAACTTGGCATAGAGAAGGAGCGTTGGTCAAACCAAAAGGCATGACAACGAACTCATAGTGACCATAGCGGGTTCGAAAAGAGGTTTTGGGTATATCCTCCTCTTGAATGCGTAATTGGTGGTAGCCTGAACGTAGATCGATCTTAGAAAAACACGTAGCACCTTGTAGCTGATCAAATAAATCATCGATTCGAGGCAAGGGATAGCGATTCTTGATTGTCAACTTACTCAACCCCGTATAGTCGATGCACATCCTGAACGAACCATCATTCTTTTTGGATGAAAAGGACAGGCGCGCCCCATGGAGAGGTGCTAGGGCGAATAAAGCCTTTATCAAGAAGTAACTGGAGCTGACTCGAGAGTTCGTGCATTTCGGAAGGAGCAAGACGATACGGCACTTTAGCAACAGGGTTTGCTCCAGGAATGAAGTCGATTCGGAAATCGATATCACGAGTGGGTGGTAATCCCGGAAGTTCATCGAGAAAAACATTAGGAAATTCGCAAACAACAGGTACCTGGTTTACCACCTTAACTTCCTTTTTCCCCGCTACTAAAATGTGCGCTAAGAAAGCTTGGTATTCCTTGCGGATATACTTGCTAGCCTGGACACACGACATGAGTTGGAGTTTCTTCGAAGCGACTTCACCGTATACACACAATCGATCACCATTAGCGAGCGAGAATCAAATCATCTTATCGAAGCAAACAACTTCAGCGTGGTTTTCACGAAGAAAGTCCATGCCTACTATGATGTCAAAACTACCGAGCTGCATTGGAATAAGGTCGATAGGAAAGACGTGATTGTTGAGCTCGAGAGTACAATCACGAAGAACAGAATTGATGGAGACGGTTCTTCCGGTGGCAACTTCAACATCGAACGTCAAGGGGAGATGAGCGGGCTTACGATTGAGGAGCTTTTCGAATTCAAACGATACAAAATAGTTATCTGCTCCAGTATCAAATAAACACGTAGCATATATACCATTCACGAGAAATGTACCATTGACCACATTGTTATCGGCTTAAGCTTGGCGAGCGTTAATGTTGAATGCACGTCCGCGTGCTGCTAGTTGTTGCTGCTGTTGCTGAGGCTGCTGCTGTTATGGCTCTTGCTTGACCACTCGGTTCAGGCACATATTCGTGAAGTGGTTGGGATCACCACACGCATAGCAAGCTCTAGCATTGACCGCGGGTGCATGAGCCGCTTGATGGCCTTGTGGAGCAGCAAGGATAGCTTGTTGAGCAGGACCTTGACCTTGTGTTGGAGCAGGGTTTTGACGTAGACCTGTACGGCAGTTGACGGTGAAATGGCCGTACATGTTGCAATGTGCACAGTATCTGCAGGCGATTCCCACTGGGTGGTGATAAGTACAAGCAGGGAAAACCGGATGAGGACCAGTATACGCACGCTTTGCCGGTGGTGCGTTGGTAACCGGGGCCGCTACTTGGCGGTGTTGATGTTGCTGAGGAGCTGGAGCTGATTGGAGCGGGGCAACATTGGTCATAGCGCAGTTCTTGTTGCTGGAACAGCTGTTGTTCTTTCTCTTGTGTCTTGAGAGTTTGGATGACTGAGGAGCGGTGGCGGTTTCAGCGGTTGAAGTAGTGGTAGCTTGATGCAGATTCTTGGGAGCTTTATCCCAGACACCAGACTTGACTCGATTGTAGTTGATCTCATGAGCAGCAAGCAAGTAGGTTTCTTCAATCGTTGACGTCTTTGCGGCTTGAACAAAATCAGCCACGGAATCCGGAAGAGCACGGATATACTTCTTGATGGCGATTTCGGGCGTCTTGACTTGGTCCGTATAGATTATACTCAACTGCTTGAAGCGTGCAGTTAAACCAGCGTTGTCACCATCTTTCTGCTTAATGTGCCAGAATTCATCCTCCAACTTTTGGCGCTCATGGGGAGGGCAGAACTCTTCCATCATCACGTCCTTCAACTCGTCCCATGATAGCCCGTAAGCTGCATCATTTCTGCGTTTGTTTCTCTCGGCCGTCCACCATTCTAATGCGCGGGACTGGAAGACACCAGTTGCGTTGAGAGTACATAGATTGTCAGGACAGCCACTCTGACGCAGGGTGACTTCGATATAATCAAACCATTAGAACATGGTCGTAGGACCATCTTCACCAGTAAACTCTTTCGGTCCGCAGGCTTTGAACTGCTTGAAGCTAAAAGCAGCTTTTGGTGAATTAGTTCGGGACTCTTCAGAAGACTTGCTTGCATTCTCGTTTAGTTCACTCACGATCTGGGGAATGACTTTAGCGATTTGGTTGGCGACGAGAGAAGCAAGTCGCTTGTCGGCGTGCTTACGCCTAGCAGCTCGTGAGTGTAGGGATCCAGATGACAACATTGTCTGCAACAGACAGCGCCATAGGATTCAAAACACCATTCGATCATTCCTAGTATAGTCTAGCGATTCACCATAAAGCTCAGGAACACGTATCCACATACACACAGAACCATATAAACACATAATCACAGAATCACATAACACGTAGGCACGTAAGGTACAGAAGCACATAAGGCAGTCAGAATACAGAAACCTTACTATATGTTACACGTATTCCCTATCCTTCACAGCACGTATAGCGATTAAATACAGCGATTGAGAGTATCGAGCAGCGATTGCGAATAATGACCAGCGATTTGTTAGCGTATTGAGGTAGATGTGTAGTGCGATTTGTGCGTGTTGATCGAAATGATCAGCAAAAACAGATAAATCACCAAAATCGAAACACGTAATCACATAAAAACACATAAAAACCACTTCAAATTCACATAAAATTGACAAATCACAGAGTTGGCGGCTGCGGGTTCCAGAATCGGAATACATAAAATTCGAGGGTAGATTGCCTTGGCTAGATTGACGTTAACTACCCAAAGTGGTTCGACTATTCACAAGGACCTTAAGTCTACACTTCGGCTTTCTGGGTTGTGTTCTCGCTTCGATTCGAGCGATCGGTACGCATCCTTCCAGCCTCAGTATGACCTCAAGTCATTGGAGTCGGTCGAGACTTTGGTGAGAGTTTTGTAAAACCACATTAGAGAGTAGAACGAGGCATCAAGGTTCGGGTTTCACCCCTAACTCAGCGACTACGTTCCTGTTTGTGTGATAGAATCATGAGATAAATGAGGAGATATGTGTCGAAGTAAGGATTTCACTCCTAATTCAACGCAAATTCTCTTGTTTTGTAGTAAAAATAGCAATTTGAACGAGTAATCTGGTCGAGAGTTTGTGGTTTTCACACCTAATCTTGACCAGATCATCCGTTTGTGTGTGCAATCAGCCTTAGGAAAGGCTGATCTTGCGCGGAACTGTAGTATGCGATGTTCGCGCAAGTGTGTAGTGTACAACGAGTTCGAGCGAGAAATAGCGAGTAAGCTCGTACAAAACCCTACTGGGCATGCACAAGTCGGTCTGTTGGTACTTAGACTATAGACTTGGTCGTTCTAAGACATCGACCCAGACTAGGTCGAGTCTTGCCTAATTCCCTATAGTTAGGGCTCTGATACCAATCTGTCACACCCCAACCGATGGCGGAAACATCGGGGCATGGCACTAAGCGAAACAGATTGTCCATGAGTATCCATAACAACTATTCATTACCAGATAATTAAAACGTCATGTCCCATACCACAACATATCCAAATAAAAACAGTTATTAAAAATATATGTCTCATAAACAAATACTGCTCCGACGACTCAGATTTAAGCGTGACATAACTAGACCCCTAGCTTGATTCATCAAAGCACAGCAATCCCTAGCATCTTAAGAACCTGCCACATACGTTAAAATAAGGTCAATACACATAGTGTAAAGGTAAGCATACAAGTTTGATAATAGCATAATAGAGTTCGAAATCGTTTACGCATAACCAGCATGTATAGCGTATAATGTGAAGCATGTAAGTTATCGACAAAGATCCTATCAATACCAATGACTGCGAGTTAACTGCGAATAGCGAGTGCGCATCACATGTCCACCACTGTGAACACGTGAAGTATTGTCCTTAACAAACCCTGATTAAACAGGTGCTCAGTCCAAACTATAGTACTATCGTTGCTAAGGCAGGTAGACAGCAATCATTGTGTTAACATAACAAACAGGCATTCATCGAGTCACGTATAACATGCTTTAAAGATCAGCGTATAAATAGTGTTTGCGTTGTGTGTTCGATGTGATTTAGAATAAGTGATGCGTGTGAAGTGTCGTATAGTTTTTAATGTATATTTTAAGCCCTTTAACACTTTTTAGCCAAGTTTTAAATTTATAAAACACGATATTTACTAACACTAAACACACATATGGGCAAGTGCACCCATCGTGAGCGTAGTATAGTGTTGGTAAGATACCGAGGTCGTCCAAGGACACAAGAGCTTTTAATACCGGTTTATCCTCAACGTCTAATCAAATCAAAAGTTTAGAAAAAAGGTTTTTAAACTAGAAAAATAAAACTAACTAATATGCTGAAAAATAAAATAAAAATAAAAACAGATAGACAAGATGAATCACTTGGATCCGACTCGTGTTTAGTGTAACCTTTGATTATTTATGCACTTTTGCACTTTTTAAGAGATTATCTTAGTTATTCTAATAGGCCCCTCTTCTGAAGGTGACGTTACCCTCAACCCAGTAGTTTGAGTCAGCAAGGATACAATCCTAAAGGGTTGGATTATTGAAAGATAATTAATTAAGTTATTAATGCATATTGTGGCAGGCCCCTCTTCTGGAGGTGACGTTACCCTCGGCTAAGTAGTCTGAGTCAGCAGGGATACAGTCCTAAGTAGCCGGGTTAAAGTTTTAATAGTAGTTTACATATGAGGGGGTCAAGGAGTTCGGACCCCCGCCATCCAA
Source organism: Helianthus tuberosus (assembly GCA_030545235.1). Lineage (NCBI taxonomy): Eukaryota > Viridiplantae > Streptophyta > Magnoliopsida > Asterales > Asteraceae > Helianthus > Helianthus tuberosus. The sequence continues at coordinate 18,668 of JARYGA010012365.1, read as the reverse complement.
TACCAGTGGGTATTGAAGGAGGTCCTACTAAAGTTGACCCAGGTCCTTGCAGGATCTATACACTGAACAAGGCAAGACTCTTACCAAACCGTTCCCTTAACCCCCGACCAGGTAGCCAACATACCTCCATATAGACCGTGGAGATATGAATGGTGAAAATCTTTTATTTTATATAGACAGTAAAATAATGCCAAGACACCACGGACAAACGATAAGGAAGACTCACCTTCAACATAAGCAACTAGTTATTAAAGTCATTAATACATAACCAAATAAAAAGTGTGAAAAGATTAAAAATAAAAAGTATTACACTAGACACTTGTCTTCACCAAGTGATGTAAGAGACTTAGGCAAACATGGCCTTTGATTGTCAAGAACTCTTACGATCAATCTTGGATCCCGAGACTACTACACACACTCTATGATGGATGATGGATGATGGTGGTGGATGATGGTGTTGTGGTGGTGGTGGAGTGTGGGTGAAGTGTGAGAGAGGTGGTTTGCCAAGGGATGGTTTGCAAATGAGCGAAGCACCCCTATTTATAGCCTGCAAAGAAGCCTGGACACAGCCCCGTGTCTGCTGGACACGGCCCCGTGTCCGCTGGACACGGCCCTGTGTCCACCCTTCTTCTCTTTCTTCATTAATTGCAGTTTTTCTGCATTAGTTGACCACGCCCCCGTGTCCGCTGGGCACGGCCCCATGTGCAGAAGCGTATCTGTACTATCAAGATTTGCTTGGATTCTGCGAATCTTAGCGTTGACCACGGCCCCGTGTTGAGCTGGGCACGCCCCCCGTGTCGGGAATAGAAGCTTCTACAACTTTGTCTTTTCTGCAGACACCTGAACACGCCCCCGTGTCCGCTGGGCACGCCCCGTGTTGAGCTGGGCACAGCCCCATGCTCAGCTTTCTTCTTGTTTTTTTGCTTTGGGAGATGCTGTCGAGGGGTTGGGCATGCCACGTTTCTTCCCTTTTCTTGTATTATTGTTAGATTTAGCTGCATTTTTGCTTCTTTTGTTCATTTAAGCTCTTTTAATCCTAAAAATACAAAAGGAAGACAAAAACACACTTTTACCAACATTAGTACTAAAAGGGGGTTAGTTTTATGCCACATTTGATGTAATTTATATGTTGCATTTTATGCACATCAAATACCCCCATACTTGAATCTTTGCTTGTCCTTAAGCAAAACTCTTTATAATGTGGCTTACACTCCCAAATGGAATGGGTAGAAGAGAAGGTTTTAGGGCTTGTCATAGAGTGTCGGGATTTCCAAGATTCTTTATTAGGTTTTATTTTTATTTATTTACAATCTTATTCGTCATGATTTATTTAAAACATTACATAAGATAAATTACTTATTAGGGCATAACATGCCTCTTTAAAATTCCATTTATATACAAGTTCACATACCTCACGGGGGATCACTCAACACTCGGCCGAAGGTGTATTTTTGTGAAAACTCTCGAGAGCGGCATGGAACTTACTTCTACCATAAGCTTGCCAAGCAATCAATCCTCCTCCTTTTTAACTATACACCTTTGTAAATATCAAGAGGACTTTGGGGGAAGGGTTAGGCTTGGGTTAAAGGTAGGTGGTTGGGTTAGTGGTTAGTAGAAAAGGGCGAAAGGCGTAAAAAGCGTCAGTTTTCGCAAAACTTTTTTTTGTGACTTTTTATTCCAATGAATCTTTATTCAAACAAGACTTCTTTTGATGAGCTTTGTTTGTTTTTTGCTAACTCCATTTTTCTTTTCTTCTTTATCAAGATTTTTTTTATAAGGAAGTCACACGAAAACCGAGCTTTGTTACTAAAATAAAAGGGTTTAAAATGAAAAAGGGTTTTGGTGGGTAAAAGGGTGTTTGATTTGGGTTACGAAATGAAAAGGTTTAGGCTCAAAGGGGTTAACTAGGGGGATTTTGGGTAGGTGGTAAAAAAAAGAAAAATAATGGTGTTGAAATAAAAAGGGTTAGTCCTAATGCCTCCATCATTTACTTACTCGGGTTTAAGTTGGTACGGACCGGGAATGTATCGTCGTGGGAAGTTCTAGAGTCGTAAGAACCAAGCGGCTATTCACACAAGAAACGAAAAATGAGCATTTAGTTTAAAGATGTGTATTTGTATGCTCAATAAAGGCTCAAAACTCACTTTTTGTGGGAATGGGTTTTTATGTGATCAGGTATATATAATCAAATTTTAACTAGATTTGTCATACCGTTTCATAATTTTCTTATGTTGGTTCTTTTTATCACGACGCTATCGGTTGTAAATTTGTAAAAACATAACCTTTTTAGAATTTGAAATTCCCAAATTAAACCTAGACAAGTAAAAAAAATAAAAAAATTTTGAAAAAAAATTGGGGTGTTTAGCTGTTCCAATAGAGTTTTGTGTAAGGCTTGTAATTAGGACTTGCAAAGTTCAAGGTTTTAGCATCCCCCCACACTTAAATTACACATTGTCCTCAATGTGCCCCAAAAATAAGTTTTTAGGTTGATTGAATGTGTAAAAAGTTGTGAAAAAAGCAAAAAATTATGTTACTGGGCGTCCGGACACGGCCCCGTGGTGTCCGGGCACGGCCCCGTGTTGTCCGGGCACGACCCCGTGTTCAGATTGCCAGTAACAGAAAAGAAAGTAAAGTAACAGAAGGCTGGACACGGGGGCGTGTTCAGTGAGCACGCCCCGTGTCCAGGTACTTGAACTGGGCAATTTCCTGCAGATGGTTGAGCACGGGGAGTGTTGGGTTGAGCACGGCCCCGTGCTGAACTTGCTGTAACGAAGAAAAATCGGCGGGAGGCTCTGATTTTGTGCATGGGGTGCTGGTGCAAGTTTCCCTTGGTATATCCTTCACCATCCCGAGTGTGTTTTATTCCTGAAAATTAAAACTAACTAGAAAACATAAAAACCAACCTAAATTAAACTAAGGATAGTTCCGCGGAATGCCTCCGTGGTGCGCCACGTTTATAAGGGTCCTTGGCTAGACCCATTTCAAGTAAGTTTTTTAGAGGCCTTGAGATTTTAGAAAAAATCTCCTATAGAATCCGGCATGTCCTAAGAAACTTCTGATAGCTCTAACGGAGGATGGGGGTGGTAATCGAGAAATAGTGTCTATCTTTGCTCGATCAACCTCCATTCCTTCGCTTGAGATTTTATGACCGAGTACTATTCCCTCCGTTACCATGAAATTACATTTTTCCCAATTAAGGGCGAGGTTGGTTTCCTCACATCGGGATAGCATTCGTTCAAGGTTATCGAGGCATTGGTCGTATGAATCTCCAAAGATAGAAAAGTCGTCCATGAAGACTTCCATTGTCTTTTCTATCATGTCATGGAAGATGGCCACCATGCAACGTTGAAAGGTTGCGGGGGCATTACATAGACCAGAGGGCATGCGTCGATAAGCAAAAGTTCCATAGGGACAAGTGAAAATTGTCTTTTTTTGGTCTTCGGGTGCTATCGGGATTTGAAAGTAACCTGAAAAACCATCCAAGAAACAATAAAATTTATGACCGGATAATCTTTCTAACATTTGATCAATGAAGGGTAAAGGAAAGTGATCTTTCCTTGTTGCTTCATTTAATCGCCTATAATCTATACATACCCTCCATCCTGTGACGGTTCTTGTTGGTATTAATTCATTCTTTTCGTTAGTAATTACCGTCATACCTCCTTTCTTTGGAACTACTTGGACGGGACTTACCCAAGGACTATCGAAGATAGGATAAATAAGTCCGGCGTCAAGTAATTTGATGACTTCGTTTTTAACCACTTCTTGGACATTTGGATTTACTCTACGTTGTGGTTGTATTACCGATTTGTAGTCATCATTCATTAAAATTTTGTGCGTGCACATGGAAGGACTTATGCCTTTAATATCTACAAGCTTCCAAGCGATCACATTTTTGTGTTTTTTTTCAAAAGTGTAATTAATTTTTCTTTTTCTACCCTAGTTAATTTTGACGAAATAATTACAGGTAATTTACCATCTTTGTCTAGAAAAGCATATTATAAACCTTTTGGAAGTTCTTTGAGCTCAAGAGGTGGGTCTTTCGGAGACTCCTTATTTGGTTGCTCATTTCGATCAAGAACTACAAAAGTTTGTTCTATGGCGACCTCTTCTTCAACAAAGTGGTCAGTTTCTTCTCTTGTATCGGGTGGTTCATCTTCATCTTCAATTAGGGGGTCATTATTGCCGAATGGATATTTCATTGAACGCTCAAGATCGACACTCTTTTTAAATGCCCCTAATTGAATAGATAAATTGTTGCGCTTCCGGTTTTTCAAAGCTTCGTGGTTTTTTACAAAGGGTCATCCTAACACTAGAGGAGCGTCATCAAGGATGACAAAGTCGGTTGGAATTACCATTTGATTTGTTTGAACCAAGACATCCTCAACTACACCGATTGATTTTATTACTTTCCGATTGGATAGAAAAATGGGTATTTGAAGTGGAGAAAAATCACCAATACTTAATTTTTCGAAAATGTAGTTAGGCATTATGTTAACACAAAGATCTTTATCAATTGTGATATTACTAATAAATGAATTTTGAAAAAAAAAAACATGGAACCGGTGTAATGTTAATTTCAAATGGATCTTCTTTTATTAGCGAAGTTTGATCATTAGTTAACTTAACGCTTACCGTTTCGTCAATTTTAGTGTTAGTGTTTAACTCTTTTAAAAACTTAGCATGAGTGGGAACTAAACAATGATTTTCGAAAGAAGGTGACAAGAGATTAATTTCTTCAAAATTAGACTCTTCTTGAATTTTAACGTTATCGGACTCACATTTTTCGTTGTTTAACTCATGTGTCGGCTTTTCACTTATTTGTTCTTCCATTTTTATATTTTCAACTATCTCTTTTTTATTTAATTCTTCTCTTGCGCGGGACTCCTCTTCCCTTGCGCGAGATTCTAATATGTAACGTTCGATAGTTTTAATTTTTTCTATTATCCTATCGACTGTGTCGGTGATAGAGTAAGGATCGGGATCCTCAAAGCTTGAATCCGGTTGTTCGATCCTTTGTTCCTCATAATACTCATAGGAAGTAGATGATTCACACCATTATCCTTCATTGTAAGTATATGATGGATAAGGGTCGTAATTTTGTTCTTCATAATACTCATACGAGGTGAGTTGTTCACGCCGTGGTTCCTCATAATAAGCATATGAAGGTGGTGGCTCATATCTTGGTTCCTCAAAGTATGAGTATGAAGGCTCATACCTTGGTTCTTCAAAATATGAGTATGAGGGAGGAGGTTCATACCTTGGGTCTTCATAGGATGTGTATGAAGTTGATGGCTCGTACCTGGGCTCATCATAGTAGGTGTATGAAATGGATGGTTGAAATAAGTCACAATATTGAACCGAGTGCGGGTCACCACAATTAGTGCAATAGTCTTCCCTATAATCATCCTCCTCATAGGTGTAGTTGTAGCCTCCTGAGTATTGATCCATGAGAATCACTCAGCAGACCACAACAAAGTCTCAAGACCAGAAAACAAAAATAAAAACGAAAACAGAGGCTGGACACGGCCCCGTGTTCAGTGAGCACGGCCCCGTTTTCAGATTCTGTATCTGGGCGTTTTAATTAAAGTTGTTGATTTCGTTGAGCACGGGGGCGTGTTCAGTGAGCACGACCCCGTGTTCAGACTCTGTTACTGGGTGTTTTATAAAAAAATTCAGCACGACTCCGTGTTCAGTGAACACGGCCCTGTGTTCAACCTACTGTAAATGCAAAACTAACTAAAATGCAAAAAAATGTGCGCGCGTTTTAAAAAGGTTTTGAAAAACTGATTAGGCCGTCGATTTTAAGCTTTCTTAACATCCTTGTGTCCCTGGCAACGGCACCAAAAACTTGATGCGTGTGAAGTGTCGTATAGTTTTTAATGTATATTTTAGGCCCTTTAACACTTTTTAGCCAAGTTTTAAATTTATAAAACACGATATTTACTAACACTAAACACACATATGGGCAAGTGCACCCATCGTGAGCGTAGTATAGTGTTGGTAAGATACCGAGGTCGTCCAAGAACACAAGAGCTTTTAATACTGGTTTATCCTCAACGTCTAATCAAATCAAAATTTTAGAAAAAAAGTTTTTAAACTAGAAAAATAAAACTAACTAAAATGCTGAAAAACAAAATAAAAATAAAAACAGATAGACAATATGAATCACTTGGATCCGACTCGTGTTTAGTGTAACCTTTGATTATTTTCGCACTTTTGCACTTTTTAAGAGATTATTTTAGTTATTGTAGTAGGCCCCTCTTCTGAAGGTGACGTTACCCTCAACCCAGTAGTTTGAGTCAGCAAGGATACAATCCTAAAGGGTTGGATTATTGAAAGATAATTAATTAGGTTATTAATGCATATTGTCGTAGGCCCCTCTTCTGGAGGTGACGTTACCCTCGGCTAAGTAGTCTGAGTCAGCAGGGATACAGTTCTAAGTAGCCGGGTTAAAGTTTTAATAGTAGTTTACATATGAGGGGGTCAAGGAGTTCGGACCCCCGCCATCCAATACTAGTGGGTATTGAAGGAGGTCCTACTAAAGTTGACCCAGGTCCTTGAAGGATCTATACACTGAACAAGGCAAGACTTTTACCAAACCGTTCCCTTAACCCCCGACCAGGTAGCCAACATACCTCCATATAGACCGTGGAGATATGAATGGTGAAAATCTTTTATTTTATATAGACAGTAAAATAATGCCAAGACACCACGGACAAACGATAAGGAAGACTCACCTTCAACATAAGAAACTAGTTATTAAAGTCATTAATACATAACCAAATAAAAAGTACGAAAAGATTAAAAATAAAAAGTATTACACTAGACACTTGTCTTCACCAAGTGATGTAAGAGACTTAGGCAAACATGGTCTGTGATTGTCAAGAACTCTTATGATCAATCTTGGATCCCGAGACTACTACACACACTCTATGATGGATGATGGATGATGGTGGTGGATGATGGTGTTGTGGTGGTGGTGGAGTGTGGGTGAAGTGTGAGAGAGGTGGTTTGCCAAGGGATGGTTTGCAAATGAGCCAAGCACCCCTATTTATAGCCTGCACAGAAGCCCGGACACGGCCCCGTGTCCACTGGACACGGCCCCGTGTCCACCCTTCTTCTATTTCTTCATTAATTGCAGTTTGTCTACATTAGTTGACCACGCCCCCGTGTCCACTGGGCACGACCCCGTGTGCAGAAGCGTATCTGTACTATCAAGATTTGCTTGGATTCTGCGAATCTTAGCGTTGACCACGGCCCCGTGTTGAGCTGGGCACGCCCCCCGTGTCAGGAATAAAAGCTTCTACAACTTTGTCTTTTCTGCAGACACCTGAACACGCCCCCGTGTCCGCTGGGCATGGGGCAGTGTCCGCTGGGCACGCCCCGTGTTGAGCTGGGCACAGCCCCATGCTCAGCTTTCTTCTTGTTTTTTTGCTTTGGGATATGCTGTCGAGGGGTCGGGCATGCCACGTTCCTTCCCTTTTCTTGTATTATTGTTAGATTTAGCTGCATTTTTGCTTCTTTTGTTCATTTAAGCTCTTTTAATCCTGAAAATACAAAAGGAAGACAAAAACACACTTTTTCCAACATTAGTACTAAATAAGGGTTAGTTTTACGCCACATTTGATGTAATTTATATGTTGCATTTTGCGCACATCAATAAGTAACGTATGTAACACCCAAAAGTGCATAAAGCAAAAAGGGATCGAGTAGACTCACAGATAGCGTTTAACTTAATAAACACTGTCTTGGATTGAAGGGAGCGCTGAGAGAAATTAGCCTGAACAGTTAACGATAGCTGATGTGTGCAAAATGCAACATATAAATTACATCAATTGTGGCATAAAACTAACCCCTTTTTAGTACTAATGTTGGAAAAAGTGTGCTTTTGTCTTCCTTTTGTATTTTCAGGATTAAATGAGCTCAAATTAACAAAAGAAGCAAAAATACAGCAAAATCTAACATAATTACAAGAAAAGGAACAAACGTGACATGCCCGACCCCACGACAGCATCTTCCCAAGCAAAACAAGAAGACAGAAGACTGAACACGCCCCGTGCTCAGCCAGCACGGGGGCGTGCCCAAGTGTCAGCAGAAAAGACAAAGTGGTAGAAGCTTCTATTGCCCACCACGGGGCCGTGCTCAGCGGACACGGGGCCGTGGTCAACTATAAGATTCGCACAATCCAGGCAAATCTTCATAGTACAAAGATTCTTCTGCACACGGGGTCGTGCTCAGCGGACACGGGGGCGTGGTCAACTAATAAGACAAGCTGCATTAAATGAAGAAAGAGAAGGATGTGGACACGGGGCCGTGCCCGAGCTTCTGTTCAGCCTATAAATAGGAGTGCTTGGCTCAAGCTCAAACCATCCCTTGGCACACCACATCTCTCACACTTCACCCACCACCCACCACCACCATAACACCATCATCCACCACCATCATCCATTGTCCATCATAGAGTGTGTGAGTCGTCTCGGGATCCAAGATTGATCGTAAGAGTTCTTGACAATCAAGGCCATGATTGCCTAAGTCTCTTACATCACTTGGTGAAGACAAGTGTCTACTGTAATACTTTTTATTTCTAATCTTTTCGCACTTTTTACTTGGTTTTGTATTAATGACTTTAATAACTAGTTTCTTATGTTGAAGGTGATTCTTCCTTATCGTTTGTCCGTGGTGTCTTGACATTATTTTACTGTCTATATAAAATAAAAGATTTTCACCATTCATATCTCCACGGTCTATATGGAGGTATGTTGGCTACCTGGTCGGGGGTTAAGGGAACGGTTTGGTAAGAGTCTTGCCATTGTTCAACGTTTAGAGGTCCTGCAATGGACCTGGGTCAAATTTAGTAGGACCTCCTTCAATACTTAACGGTATTGGATGGCGGGGGTCCAAACTCTTTGATCCCCTCATAAGTTAACTACTATTAATACTATAACCCAGCTATTTAGGACTGTATCCCTGCTGACTCAGACTACTTAGTCGAGGGTAACGTCACCTCCAAAAGAGGGGCCTACCATAATTTGCATTAATAACTTAATTCATTATCTTTCAATAATCCGACCCTTTAGGATTGTATCCTTGCTGACTCAAACTACTGGGTTGAGGGTAACGTCACCTTCAAAAGAGGGGCCTAATACAATAACTAAGATAATCTCTTAAATAAGTGCAAAAGTGCAGAAATAATCAAAGGTTACACTATACACGAGTCGGAACCAAGTGATTCATCTTGTCTATCTGTTTTTCTTTTATTTTTATTTTTCAACATTTTAATTAGTTTTTATTTTTCTTAGCTTAAAACCTTTTTTCGAAACTTTTTGATTTGATTAGACGTTGAGGATAAACCGGTACTAAAAGCTCTTGTGTCCTTGGACGACCTCGGTATCTTACCAACACTATACTACGCTCACGACGGGTGCACTTGCCCATATGTGTGTTTAGTGTTAGTAAATATCGTGTTTTATAAATTTAAAACTTGGCTAAAGAAATTGTAAAAGGGCTTAAAATATACTTAAATTCATATACACACTTCACACGCATCAATAGCATAACGATGAGCGGCGCGTAAAATGATGCACGAGTACCAAGGATCGGACGGTAATCCGATCGGATGGCAATCCGATCGGATGGCCAGTCGATCGGGTGGCAATCCGTTCGGATGGTCATCCGATCGGATGGCCATTCGATTGGATTGACACCACATTTGGTGAGGATGTGTTTGTGTATGATGGTTTGTCCTTTGAAGTTTTCGTTGTAGCATTTTGAAAATAGAGAAGTATCTCTACCCTTCAGGTCGGTCGATCGGACGACGGTTCGATCGGACGGTGATCCGATTGGCGAGGCTTCTCAGTTGAGAATAAGTTCACAGCAGGACGGTCACTTGATCGGATGGCTATCCGATCGGGTGGCAATCCGTATGCATCGAACATGTTGAAAATTGACTAAGTATCAAGGTCCCAAACGTCACACTATCGGATGGTCGTTCGATCGGATGGCAATCCGTTCAGACGGCAATCCGTTCGGACGGCAATCCGTTCGACGTTCAGATCCTTAAAATGTTTAAATAAAAGTTTAAGTATGGAACCAAGTGCAACCCGATCGGATGGCCGGTCGATCGGATGGCAATCCGATCGAACGACAATCCGTCCCAACGATCTGATCGTCTTGACACTCGATTCTGTTTGAATTTTTGTAGTTTTGAACGAGGCGTTTTGATATCTTGTTTGAACAATAGGAACCCCATCTCGACCCAAGTGACCCGATCGCACAGGAACCATCCTAGTCCGGCCAGTTCACGGTTCGGGACTGTTGTTCATGTTCAAACCCGAAATCAATCATCTCTCGGATAGAATTCAGACCTTGAACTAACCCATCACTAAGAAAGAGTAGAAGATCAGAATGAGCTCCGATTCTATCGGTTTTGAGTGCATTGAGTGTAAAAGAGTTGAAAGAAAGTTGGAAATCCTTCTTTTCAATCCTTTCAATCATGAATTTGTGTAGATCTATGCAAACACATTGATTAATTGATGTCGGGTTAAAATAAGTCATATTTTATATTAGTTCGGGTCGGTTTGTAGCGTGTTGAGTATATTAATTATTAAGTATTATATATTTATAGTGTATGGGTGTTTTGTGTGTAATAGGTGCTCTAAAGATGTTTAACGAAGGAAAACAAGCTAAAAGCGACATCAAAAGAAAAAAAAAAGTCAACAACATCAATCATTCATGATTCTAAAAAGGAGCAGCCATTCACGTGAATTATAAGGGGTTACTAATTTATATGTGAAGGATATATTTTTATGATCAAAATATTGTGAATGAGGATCCGAAAATAAAAATTGTCACGTAGACTTTTTGGGGGCTCTAATATTCAGCCAACATCATCAATATACAAGGTTTAATTGGGCCGCACATGATTGGATTGGACTTCTAGTGGACAGCCGACATATACAAGGTTAGAGGAATAATATAATTGCCATCATCTACAAGAGATTGAAGGTTTTTGTTTGACGGCGGAAGAGTGGGCACGCACGGAGAAGGCAGCCGCCTTCAGGCGGCTGTCCACGGTTTAAGAGATGATTGGCTAAGTGGCTTTCTCCAAGTGAACGGTTTGTAGGGTTTATTACTTTTCTTAGTTTTATTCATTATTGGATTTGTTTTTGACATTGACAACGTTGTTAAACAATTTGATGTGTTGGTTTCTTTGAACTATTTTTATGTGTTTTGAGTTCTTACTTTACAACTTGCTCGGTTGATGACAAAACTTTGTAGCTCGTTGGGTGACATAGAGTAGGTTGACTCACACTAGTAAATAGGGTAATTGAATTGTAAAAGATCTGATGACAAAGACCTGTTTTTTATTACCACTTAAATTAACCGACTTTTCAGCACCATGTCTATGTGGTGTCCAATTAATGATTAATCTGAGTTTGGTGTGAACCTAGAATCTGAAACTTGGAGGACGTTACCTTTATCTTTTTGCTTGTGGCTTTTTCCCGGATGAACGATTACTTTTTTTTTCATTAAACTTTGTTCACGGATTCTTTTTAACTGGTAAAGCTTGACCACTTGTGTTGAATTCTTGGTAAACGTTTTTTATATTTAATTATTTGTCGTTTATCAAGCGTATTGGCGGTATACTTGCATCGTTAGCGGGTTGGTAAATTGGTGGGTAGTTGATATAAATAAACGGGTTATTAGGTTGTATGGTGAATCTTAAAAACTATCCCTAATGATTAATCAAATTCATTAATTCCAAGGCCATGTCTATGTGGTGTTATGAATCTGTAAACGGGTTTTTGTGTTAAACTTGCAATCGGGATTCTGGGTGGGAGTTGCTTTTCTTTAATATATAATAATTCTCTAGTTAAACACTAACCACAAATTCCCCGTGGATACGATACCCTACTTCCCCTTTACTAGTAAAAGGTGAATAGGACATATTTCACTTATATTTTTGACCGACCTTACGACATCGATCATTAATCTTGTGGAAATCCTTCAGATCTAAGTTGTTCTTGGTGGAATGAAGCCAAACCTTGAAGTTCATAAGAACTCCATGATGACATCACCCTAGAACACCCAAATCCGGTGATTTCACGGTTAAAAGTTGAGATTCAAAGGTGAAAGTAGTGTAGAAGTGTGTGTAGATCATAGAAGTACAAGATTTAGGTTGGAAACTTACAAGAATCGAGAGAAATCGGTAGAAATGAGGGCTTGAAGTCGGCTGGTCGAACAAGGGAGCTGTCACATCACAAATGATGTGACAGGTGGGTATTTATAGGGTTTCCCAAAAAGGAAAGTGGTGAAGGTGTCGGCCGATCGGGTAGCAGCCCGATCGGGTGACAGCTCGATCAGATGACAATCCGATCGGATGGCAATTCGATCGGATGGCCACTCGATCGGTTGGCCACTCGATCCAAGTGTTCGGCGCGATGAGTTTTGGCGTTTCGATTCGCGTGTTGAGCGTTGCGATGCGATTCGGGGGGAGCGATGTGATAGTATTAGTTACACGAATAACATAACTACTATATCTAACATACAATCACTATAATTAACTTGCGTTTAGCGTTTGCGATTCGATTGCGATGCGATTGCGATTAACACCTCAATATAAACATAACATGCACAAGTAACACGTAAATAGCACACACACGTAAAACAATATCCAGAACACATAATTCGAGTTGCGATTGCGATGATAAATCGATCAAACATGCGATTAAGTAGCGATTAAACCTCGATTATTAATAGATACTCCACATAATACAACTAAAGCAAATAGATAAATAGATTTGATTACAAGTCAAATAAGTCAAAACAGTAGTTGAGCAAGGAGTGACAGATCGCAATTAGCAATATTTTCTTCCTTTGACTTCAATCTTGACTTTGACTTTAACTTTCGAAACACGGGGTGTTACCGATGATTATACACATGATTTCATTATCAATTTCACCATATAATTAAAACCCCACTTAACATAAAACTCATTATATACAGATTCATCACATACCTTATATGTAGATGATGTTAGACACTAAAATTATCAAACATGCAAGTGAAAATTCACTTGGATTTCACCCTCAATCCATTGATTTTTGTGTATTTGGGCTTTTGGAGGTGAACTTCATCTCTATCTCTCCATCTTGTTCGCACACATAGACACCCAAACCTGGGTTTTTATTTTCCTTCCAATTTTACAAAGCAACTTTCATACTTAACCATCTTTAGCTCCTTTGGTTTGTTAATTATTAAGTAGGCCCCAACATACTTAGTTCCACCAATATTATCTCTTATTAACTAAGTTAAACATTCCTAGTTAATTTAGTAAAATTCGGGGAGGTTATAACCCGTTTTATCTTAACTTCTGATAACCCAGACTTTTTTATAAACTTTATTTACTAAAGCATTTATTTATCTTTTATTTAACACTAGGTTTATTTAATTGAATCCTAATGTTTATCGGGTTAACCTTTACCACTAACGGTATTTTGTCAGCTCATCAAAATTTACTTGGTTTAATTACCAAATCTTTTTTTTGGGTGTTACAAGTCTACCCCCTTAAATAGGTTTCGTCCTCGAAACCTTTCCTACGTATAATGAGTTTTGATTCTTATTTGTTGTTGTTTAGTTGAAGAAAACCATAATTGATATTTACATTTTTGGATTTAGAATGTCTACAACTAATGATGAAACGAATGCATTCGAACAATTAATGAAAAATCCGTGAAAAATAGGCGGAATTACAACTCGCTATCCACGCGCTTTACGCGTATATGCTAGCGCTAACAGTGTCGAGAAAAAAGATTAGGCTTAGATGTATTAGTATTAGAACACATTGATTGTAAATTTTGTTAACTATCGATGCTAATATATATAGTTTATCGTTAGTTTTCATATAATTACTACGCTTAATGTTCGTTAATACCCTGTAGCAACGAGGTGGGCTCCATTCTAGTTATTCTGTAAAATGACTTAATAAATCATTTAAAGGACAAGTTTAGCATGAAATCAATGAATAAACAATCCTCAATCTGCTATAATTTATAAATTTGGACACAAATAAGGGGGAGGGGGTGGTCACTAGTGATAGAATTGTAGTGGGGGTGGTATCACTAGTGATGGGATTCCAATGTACAAGTATTAATACACAATGTACAAGTCATACACATTCATTCATCAATATGTTCAACGCGTTATATAATCAACGAGTTATTACTATCACTCGTGACCAACTTGGAGGCGGCGGTGTTAGTGATACTATCACTCGTGATGGGGAGTCCATAACGGACCGCCCCCTCCCCCCCTAAGTTCATGAAAAATTAGATTTTAATAATACCAACTTTGACCTATTGGTGAATGAAAAATTAGATTAGAATTGGTGAGGACTAATTCAAATTAAGAAATATTTACCAACAACTTCAATTTTAAACACATTGAATTTGATACCACACCAGGTCCATTTAGTCATTCTTTGGATATCATTACCTTATAATTTAATAGCGCTTCGCATCGCTGTCATTCTTCCCATTCAAGGTCCAGCTGCATCAGACGCTTCCAGCTCCAAAGGGTAAGCTTTGCTTTAAAGCAATCAATAACCGGTTGCAAATGTTTTAACAGGTTCAATTTCGCTCTCACAGAAAGACCTAGACACGTTAAAGAAAACCACCCCGTATGACATTAAGAATGAAGGTCAGTTCTTGTGTTTCCAACATATCTACCTCAATACCCACAAAAAACTTTACTCTTCAAAAAATTAACTTTTAATTCGGATGCAAGTAAAGGGTAAAGATCAAATAGGAAGTTTATTTTGGCTAGGAAGTATAGGAAGCAATCTTAGCTATTCATCATCTTTTTTAAAATTTTTGAACGCGGTGGCATTTTCGTCTTTTTACATTATCATATCTTCGTTCTAATTCAATTACAGATTCTGTTACTTCTTTTCTTAGTTCATCACTCTCATAACATAATTGAAGTTTCTGTAACCCTAAATCGCCGTCGATCGCAAATTCACCTCTTTTCAAACATTAATCTTGTATCGTTCGTCAATTCGATAACTTCAATGTCTTCTTCAGACTCTGCTGGTATGTTTAGCTTCAATTCGGAGTAAATTATTGTTATTTTTTTCGAATTTCATTGTTTTACGTTTTATAATTCCTGGTTCTGTAAGTAATATTTGATTTTTCATAAGTTTAATAGTTATTGTTGTATAATTTAACATAATTTGTTTGTTTTTTTTCTTCATCATTTATTGCGTTTTAGTTAAGAGTTGCGTTTTATGATATTAATTAAATTATATGCATATAAAAATTTTAGTTTTATGTAATATAAAGCTATAACTGTCTATAACTGTTATTGTTGTACAATGTTTTGTTTATTCATCATTTGATGCGTTTTACTGAATGTATTGCGTTTTATGATTTTTTAGATAATAGTTCATATACAAACCTTAAAGGTTTGTATTTCTAAATTATTATTAATATATTTTGTGATTTAATACTAAACACATTATTATATAGGATGTATTGCGTTTTATGATTATTTGTTAAGTGTTTCAGATCATATGATGCGTTTTACTGAACGTATTGCTTTTTATGCTTTTTATCCATATTAGTGTATATATAAACTTTAAATGTTTGTATTTTAAATTTTTATTAATATATTTTTTGGTTAATCAATAAAAACATTATTATGTAAGATGTATTGCGTTTTAAAGTTTTTTTTTAATTGTTTCAGATAACATTTCCAAGTGGGAGGAACGTGTATGCATAAACAGTGGAAGAAAGTTTTTCAAACCTAAAGTCAGTGGATCCATTACACCTGCTGTTGGAATGTTTTTTAAGTCATTTGATGAGGCTTTTGCGTTTTATCAGAGATATGCACTTGCTGCAGGTTTTTCTGCAAGAAAAAATACCTCTTGGAAAAATGGTGGTGGTTTAGTGAAAATAAGATATATTGTCTGTTCAAAAGAAGGATTTCATGTTAGCAAAGAAATAGATTCTGGTTCAGTTGAGAATAGTAAAAAGATTGTTAGACGTAATAGAGGTTCAAAAAGAGTTGGATGCAATGCTCATGTGAAATTAATATTAGAGAACAATAATATGTATAAAATCTACTACTTTGAAGAAGAACATAATCATATCTTTGTGGAAGATGAAGATATTCATTTCTTGCCGGCTGCACGAAGTATCGATTATGTGAAAGAAAGTTTTATATCTGGATTGTCTGCAATCAATATTGGACCTGTTAAAGCATTCAATATTATGAAAACAATGTATGGTGGTTTTGGTGAAGTTGGTGCTAGTAAAGTTGATTGTAAGAATTATAGAAGGGATTTGAATCTTTATATCGGAGAGTATGATGCAGAAATGGTAGTTAGGCGTCTTATTAGGAAGAAAGAATGTTGTCCTGAATCTTTATATCGGAGAGTATGATGCAGAAATGATTATGTTATTGGTGAAGATAGAAGATTGAAAGGGCTTTTCTGGGCTGATGAGCAATCAAAAACAAATTATACAGTGTTTGGTGACATATTTGGTTTTGATGCTACTTATAAATCAAACAAGTAAGTTTTTTTCATTTATTGCGTTATATATTCTATTGCGTTATATATGTTGTTCTAATTTTCTAATGCTTTTTTAATTTGTTTTTTATGCAGGTATGATTTGGTTTTTGTACCATTTACTGGTATTGATAATCATTATAGGAATGTCACATTTGGTGGTGCATTACTTGGCTCGGAGACTGCAGATTCTTATAGATGGCTTTTAAGGTGTTTTGTTAATGCTTTTGGAAGTGAGCCTAAAGTTGTTGTTACTGATCAAGATGCTGCAATGAAGAGAGCTATTAAGGATGTACTTTCAAGAAGTAGGCATAGGTTATGTATGTGGCATATATGGGAGAAATTGAAGACAAAGGTATTAACTGCGTTTTATGATATAACAAACTTCAATTTTAAATTGTTTTATTATTGCGTTTTATGTATTATACAATAAGATTCCCAAATATTTTTATCAATAGAATTACCAAACAATTGCGTCTTACCATCAATGCAATATGTTTATCATTTTCAATATATTGTTTTTAAATTATTGCGTTTTATGTTTAATAATATTATTACTTTTTTATTCAGGTTGGTCCTGTTTTGTCAGCAAACACTGATTTTAATACAAGAATGACTCATGTTGTTTGGAATGATACTATTAGTCCAGAAGATTTTGAAACTGAATGGCATTCAATAATGTCTACTTTTGGATTGGAAAATCATGAGTGGTTAAAAGATATGTACGATCTTCGATTTGACTGGATTCCTGCTTATTACCATGGAGAGGATTTGGCTGGTCTTATGCGTACTACGTCGAGATGTGAAAGCGAGAATTACTTCTTTGGTCAGATTTGCAATCCAAGATGTACACTTGTTGAATTTTTCACTCATTTTGAGACTGCAATGGATATTCAAAGGCATGAGCATAGGAGGAATGATCATGATACAAGGTATATTGAGTCTAAGCCCTGGAGTGACTTTGTATTGGAGAAACAAGCATCAGAAATATATACCAAAACAATTTTTAAGGATATTCAGATTGAAATGGATGCTGCCATTACAAAGTATATGTCAAAGTCTCTTGATATTGTGGGTGATGTTCAATATTTTGAAATAAAGGATTTCAGACAGCCATGCACATCTTTTTTCAAGGTATTTTTTAAATTTATAGATTTTTAAATATCTATTGCGTTTTATTATTCCATCTTTCATTGCGTTTTATGATTATATGAAAATATAGTTTTATCTGTATTATATTTAATATTCATTGCGTTTTATATTTCATTTCACTAATTTTATATAGCTTTTTAATCTTATTTACAGGTGCAATACAGCAAACAAGAAGATGGTTTAACTATAAGTTGTTCTTGCAAACGGTTTGAACAATTTGGTATATTATGCCGGCATATATTTTACGTATTACGGTATGATGATATAAATGAGTTTCTTAGAAGATATGTTCATAGAAGATGGATGAGAGATGTTGTTTCTGTTGGATCAAATCATTCAAATATTCGGTTTGATGAAATTGGTAGGAATAGTGAAATTGATAAAGTTTATAGAGAAATCGTTGTTGCAAATGAGTATGTTGTTAATAGGCTGGTTGGCGATATAGATGAGCTGCGTCGTTACAGGGATCATATTAAAAGTTATATTGATAAAGCGGATGAGGTTATGGTTGCTGCGCCGCCTCCTAGTCGCAAAGAAAGATTTGCTGAAATTGGAGGGAACATAGAAAAATCAGATTCTATTATTCGTGTCCCGATCAAAACAAGGACCAAAGGATGCGGTGTGCAAAAAAGGATCAAGTCAAATCGGGAGATTGCAATTCAGAAATCATCAAAGATCCAGAAATCGTGCCGTGTATGTGGTGAAAAAGGACATAACAGTCGCACATGTAAAGATAAGGTTTCTTCTAATGCTATAGGTTCTAGCAATGCAATGTAATTATGTATAGAAATTGTGAAAAAATCAGATATCAAAAATTTTAAAAAAAGTTTGTCATTGCGTTTTATGATGTATATGTTTCATATCATTTTGTTATTGAGTTTTATAATATCCTTCATAGTTATCAGTATGTTTTGGTTAATTGCGTTTTATCATACCATCAATATA
>JARYGA010012364.1:0-38347 GCA_030545235.1 Helianthus tuberosus | reverse complement strand
TCCTAAGGTTTCTAACGTTTTCACGTTAGCTAAGGTTTTGGCATTTTCATGTCACTAAGTTTGGATAGTCGCCAGTGAGGGCCATACTCCAGTTTACATACGATCCTTTGGGCTTGTCCCCAGTTATCCTTTGGGCTTGTCCCCAGTTATCCTTTGGGCTTGTCCCCAGTATATTGGGCTTGTCCCCAGAATTGTTGGGCTTGTCCCCAGTTACTAACATTCATCTTATATTGGCTCAGTCCCAAGCAATATCTTATTTCAGGTTTGTGAAGATAAATGACCAAGGATTCTTGATCCTTACTTTCAACTAAGGTTTGTATCTTGGGTTATCCTAATTTTAAGTGTTAAAGGATAGGATCCTAACTTGGATTCTCAGGTATGATCCTTAACTGTTTTGATTTTATTCATTATGTATTTAAGTGACACTCATCCTTTGACAACTGAACTTATGATCCTTAAACTATTTTTTATGTGATCCTTGATCATATCCTTAACTCTTAAGGGATATTTTTTAAATTTTTTCCTTACTTGATAAGTTTAAACAACATGAACATCACAATAGATTGAAAAATAAAATAACCATAAGGATATCAACACAGGATATAGCCAAAAAGTTAAAGTCATTTTATTCACAAAAGCTTAAACCCTTTTAAGGTTGTCAAAATTGCCAACCCACGTTTCTACCAGCAAAACGTGGCCCGTCCACATGGGTTGGCAAAGGGTGTCCATTGTTCATAGGTCTAACAAGTGCAGGAAATTAAAGACGGCAGGATCACAATGGCTTCATCCCCCAAACAGAGGATCCCTCCACCATTTGTAATCCTACCTATTGTTCAAAGGATCATCCATGATCCTCAACCCTAATTACTATTGTTCAAGTACAGACCAACCATTGTTTATCAAAACATCATCAAAACAAAAAAAAAACATAACCAAACTAAAAAATGGGCTCCGGCTACGTCTAGAAATGTCCTTCATCGCCCATTCAAGCAGCCTACACCTTCGCTGCATCATCATCCCCTCCAGCTCCAGTATCCTTTGCATGATCTTTGCCACTACCACTAGCCTCAATTGCCAGAACCTCATCAGCCTCATCCTCATCCTCCAATTCAGCCAGTCTAGCCTTCCAGCCTTCCACATCCCAGCTGCTCCTATCAAAGGCAGGATCCTGAGCTTCCGAGGCCATCTGCAATTTGGTCTTGTACATCGCTATGGCAGCGGAGACCTTGGCATCCTCTGTGATCTCGTGCTTTTCATAATCGAAGTTGATCAGAATAGCGGCTGTCTGAGCTTTGGCATCAAGGAGATCCTTTTCAAGGGAAGCAATTTTGTGATCCTTGAGCACCGCAACCTTTTGGAGGTCAGAATGCTTCTCCTCAAGCTCCTTAATATTCCCAACATAGTCCTCTATCTCAGCAAATTTCTACAAAGAAGACAATGCAAAGATTAGAATTAAGTGATCCTCAAGTGGATAGGGTAACTAAGCTAAGTCAGTGATCCTTACATCATTGAAGTACTCGAGGAATTGATGGCGGATTAGAGGCAGGCCTTGTAGGTTCTCAGCTTCGGAAGTCTTTCTCTTCTTTCCACCTCTTCCCTTTGAAGTGGTAGCTTTGGGGATTACAACGGAGGGGATAGCAGCAGATTTTTTCTTGGATCGGACGGTGTCAAGCTCAGTGACACTAAATTTGGAAGCAGATCTTGATGACTTTCCAGCGCCTACACACCCAAAACAGATAAGTGTCCTTATTCTATTCATATATAACTATTTATTTAAACATTTGAATATAAAAAGAACAGGATACTTACTTGACATGGTGACAGAGCCTGAGGATACCTCTTGAGAATCCTAGGTGTTTGTTTTGAATGATCTCGTGGCAGGATCAAGTTTTCTAAAAGCAGTAAGTCTCCCCTTGGTGGCAGCTGAAGGAATAATATGCGAGAATGTGATAGCTGTACAAAAGAAACAAAAGCATATTAGTAATCATTATCAGAAATGAGCTTACTTAGTGATCCTTCTAAGGATCCTCCTACCCTACCATGGGTGCTCCATTTCCTTGGCAGATCCTTTCCATCCGGGATAGAATCCCTTCTGACGAAGAAGAACCGCCGTTTCCAGTTGGTATCATTTTTAGTTGCTTTAAAGATGGGATGTTCTTTTCCGGGTTTACGCTTGAATAGATATCGGTGGGATCCAAATGTGGTAAGGTCATACATCTCGGCCAATTCTGACATTCCCAAGTCAATTCCTTCTTGCTCAATGATCCTTTCAAGGGTATACAAGACCCTCCAGATCATTGGCATAGCTTGAATATAGGAGATGCCGGTGAGGGAGAAAAAGGATTGGGTGAATTCAGGGAAGGGATACGAATATCCTATTGTGAAAGGTGTAACAGGAAAGGCAATCCAAGTTTCAGAGATATAGTCACTCAAAGCAGTGGGATCAAAGGGTTTAAAAATGGTCTTCGCCGGGAAACAATAGCGTATTTTATCAATTCGTGGATCGGTGAAACAACAGCGTTCTTTTGTGGAATCTTTGATGATCCCTTGGCTCTTTAGGGGGCTGTTCTTCTTGTGATCCTTGCCCGGTGAGTTTCAGAGCATCATTTTTGACGAGATGATGGTAAAGAAAGAAAAGCAGAGTAAGAGAAGGAAGAAAAGGAAAAGAGTTACCTGCTTGATCGTCGGATGAAAATATAAAGGGAGTTCTCTTGAACTTAAATGTGAAATGATCCCTATCTCTAACTCCCATTTATAATGATGATTCTGCAGGATAGTCATCTCACTGACGTCATGATCGTAACGGCTAGTCCGACTCCAACGGCTAGTTATCTGATTAATTCGTTACGGATAAGAACAAAATATAACTCATTTATTTACATAATTACTCCTTATATTTTGGGGGCAATTGTTAGGGGTGGATTTCTAAATGATCAGTGATCCTTATTTACTGTTGGGTTTAGTGATCCTCAATTCTGTCTGAAGTAGTGATCCTCAGAAGTGTTGCAGGATCAGGATCATGGATCACTATAAGGATTCCTATACCAACAATTGTCTACTTTGAATTCGTAATTGTTTTGCAGGAGTATCAACTTGGACTTGGTCTTGGCGATATTCCTGGAGAATATTCTAAGTCTATTCCGCACGTGCTTGGCCAGAAATGGACGTTGTGGAGTCGTGGAGGACTTGCACCATTTGCGGACAGTTAGTTAGGCTAGATATTTTCTAATTTTAAGGGGGTAGCGAGCTATCTTTGACAACACTTGGCTATTTTTGGCTACACACACACTCATACAACTGCTCTCATCAGCTCTCGCTAATACACTTGGCGATTACACACATTTTCTACACAATACACTATAGTGATCCTTGTAATCAGCTCGCTATCATCCGAAGTTGTAATACATTTCTTGTTTAATTTGAGTTGGTGATCGGTAGTTTCCATCACCCGAGGTTTTTTATGCCGGAGATCATTCATTGATCAAGGGCTTTTTCCTCGTATAAATCTTCGTGTCACTTGTTCATTACACTTCATAGTGATCCTTATTGTTGTTCATCAATTCAAGCATCATACCTCACAACAGAAAGTTTGGTTACATTGTCATTGCTTGATTTTTGACCAAAACAGACAGAATCCGCCATTGTTTCCCGGCGAACACCGTTTTCAAAACTTTTGATCCCACCGTCCTGAGCAACTTTGCTTCTGAAACCTGGGTGGCTTTTCCGGTCACCCCGTTCACGATAGGGTACTCGTATCCTTTTCCTGATTTCACCCAATCCTTCTTCTCTCTCACCGGCATCTCCTACATCCAAGCAATGCCAATGATCTGGAGGGTCTTGTATACCCTTGAAAGAATCATTGAACGTGAAGGAATTAATCTGGGAATGTTGGAGTTAGCAGAGATGTACGACCTTGTTAGCCGTGGATCCCACCGATATCTATTCAAACACAAACCTGGTGAAGAACATCCCATCTTCAAAGCCACTAAAAATGACACCAACTGGAAAAGGTGATTCTTCTTTGTCAGAAGGGATTCTATCCCTGATGGAAAGGATCTGCCTAGGAAATGGACCACCCATGGTAGGATAGAGGATCCTGAGAAGGATCACAGGATAACCTTGTTTCTGCTGAGGATCGCTAACATCCTTACGTTTCTATTTTGCAGCTATTACTGTCGCACACCTGATTACAACACCTGCATCGAAGGTAACGCTTGCTGCTTTCCGGAGGCTTGATCCTGCAATAAGATCATTCCAAGCAAATACCCAAGATTCTCAAGAGGTATCCTCAGGTTCTGTCACAATGTCAAGTAAGTATCCCATTTTGTGCATAACTAAATGTTTAAATAAAAATGAAACAAGGATACTTATCTGTTTTGGATGTGTAGGTGCTGGAAAATCATCGAAGTCTGCTACCCGTTTCAGTGTCACCTGTGACAACTCGAATTTCCGACATTCACTTTCGTATTTATTGCACGTTGACTTTGACTGTTAGTTGTTTGACTTGTTTGACTTGTAACTGTACATGTTATGATATGATAAAATGCATTGTGTTTGCATGATTTTGTGTTTGGTTGTATAACATGAAACACCTGTTGAAAACTTAAACTGTTTAACACATGAAAGGACCCGACGAAACAGACTATCTCGCCATATACAACTCGACGAAACAGTGTGTTTCGCCATAGAACTTCACGACGAAACAGGAGTGTTTCGCCGGCCCATTGATTCGCCGAGGCCCACTACGGGCCCAGTACGTAAATCTGTGTTTTAAACGTGAACCGACTTCCTGTTTCACACTTTTAACAAAAACAGAAACCCTAGAACTCTCCACTTTGTGAAGGCGATAACCATCTTCCACCATCATCTTTCTCTCTCGAATCCTCCCTTGTTCATCCCGGATATCTCGGTTAGTGTGCGCACGTCTTATCGGTTTCTTTGTCCTTAGATTTCTTTATACATGTTGTGTATATGCTTGATTTCTGGATCAAAAGGAGTATATGCGTAAGTTACATGATGGCTAGATGATGATTTCTGTGCTAAGGAATTATGTATGATTATCGATTTTAAATATGTATTGATTTAGGGTATGGATTACAAGAGTGTTGTTTTGAGATTCATGTAATTAGGGTTTATGCTAGACAATGATTCTTGGATGGTTGATTTATGATGATTCAATATGCACAATGATCTTCATATGATTTCTGTTGTTGTTGACGGCTGCTAGAATGATTAGGGTTTATGCGTTATTCGCATCTGCTGTAACTGATGTCTGCGAAGCTGAACTGTCCGACGAAACAGGACTCTCGGCGAAACAGAATGTGTTTCGCCAAGAGTCATCGACGAATTAGAATCCTGTTTCGCCAATTAAGACCACGACGAAACAGAACGTGTTTCGTCAACTGTGTGTTTCGCCAACTTATGTGTTTCGTCAATATCTGTGTTTCGCCAACATGTGTGTTTCGCCGAATAGCTGATCTGTGCAGGAACTTGAGTTAATTCTGTTAAGTGTTAACTGGAATATGTAACTGCTGTTAAATGTTAAACATGACTGGTGTGATTGTGATTACGTGTTACCTGCTTACACATGAACAACTTAAACACAAACTGATTATGTATACGTGCGTACTTTAGGACGTGATTGATTAACTATGAGCATACTTAGCATACCGAGCAAACCAAGGTGAGTTCACACAGCCAAGGCATGGGATTCCCCGGTGGTTTGGGAATGGGTTAAGAAATTAAAAATGGAACCTACATATCCTCCTTGGGTAGGATATGTACCGCCATCCTCCATGGGTAGGATGCCAATATTAATCCTGAGTATTCTCCTTGGGTAGGATACATACGTTCGTCCTCCTTGGGTAGGACAACAAACCTTAACGCATGCTCGTCCTCCTTGGGTAGGACAATCACACTCGCTACGGTCCTTGGATCAAGAAGGGCACGTACAAACACGACTAGTCTAACACATGGGGAAGCCCCCACTAATCTTCGCACAGATGCCTGAAAAGGCCGCGATACGGCCACAAATCTTTGCACAGATGCCTGAAAAGGCCGCGATACGGCCACTAATCTTCGCACAGATGTCTGGAGGACCGCGATGGGAATTAATAAGAAACATGGTTTACAAAACGAACAACTGATTTACGAAACGAACTCTATAACTGAATAACCAACTGTGAACTCGCTCAACTAGTTGTTGACTCTCTGTTACATGCCTTGCAGGACCATAGGTACTCTTGGAGCTTGCACGGGAGGCGCGGTCGTTGTGGGCACGGATTGTGGATGTTTTGATAAAAACCTTATGACTCTTTAAACTAAACACTTGTGTTGGATGTTTATAACTATGCTTCCGCTACCTATGCTATGCTTTCGATTTAACACCAATTGTATTGTGGTGGACTACGTTTACTTTTACTGATTACTTATATGTTCAATATGATTGGTGGCTGGATCCTGGTCATGTCACGCCTCCAAGCGGTGGTACTCCGCGTGTGGATTTTGGGGGTGTGACAGATTGGTATCAGAGCCATTGGTTATAGAGAACTCGGTTTTAATAAGGGGAAAACGATTTTGTTAAAACCAGACTATAACCAGAACAGTGCTCTCAACGATCCACAACGACGCTTCGCTCCACGTGCAAGGCTCAACATCATAGGTACTACTATTCATGTTACCTTACCTACTTGCTAGAATTACATAGAACTTTGCTCGCGGTATGCCTAGATTACAGAACTTACTATACGTTATTGCTTGAGAATACTTGTGTGCTCACTCTCATCGCACTATTCGCGAACCTCTCACCCACATGTTCTCCCTGATGTCAAGATCATGTGTGGACGCGCTAACCTAACTCAAGCCCAGTTGGCGGCTTCGATCACTGAACAAGTTACTGCAGCACTCGCAGCTGCCCAGGCAGGAGGTGTAACCTGCCATCACCACTTACTCCAGGATTTTTAGATCCTACTCTTGTAACTCAACACTAGTGCTTAATTTTGATTACTCTTACGTACACGACAAGTCAACACGCTCAGCCACCTGTATGCACATACAAGACTTTTATGGACTGTCGTCCTACTACTTTCAGCAACCCTGAAGGAGCTGTTGGACTCCTCCATTAGTTCGAGGAACTCGAATCGGTCTTCGAGTGTGCGAATGACCTGAGGCTCGTAAGGTGAAATATGCCACTGATATTCTCGAAGGCACTGCGCAAACTTGGTGGAACGCGCAAGTTACGATGTTGGAGCTGGCGGCTGCTAATGCCACCCCATGGAATGATTTTAAGGAACTGATCAAACGTGAATACAGTAGTTATGATGCCATCCACAAGTTGGAAGTGGAGTCCTTTAACATGAAGATGACGGGGTCAGAGATAGAAGCGTGCACGATAACGATCCAACAAACTGACAATTTTGTGTCCAACTATGGTGGGTCCTCCCATAAAGAGCTTTGAGCTGTACCTCAAAGGCTTAGTACCAGAAATTCAAAGTCATGAGACGACTGCTAATCTTGCTACTATTCAAGATGCTACTCATCTTGCTCATCGTCTCACAGACCAGGCAGTGGAACAGAACAAGCTGCCTAGACGTATTGGTGCTACTACTACTACTTCTGCTATTCCCAATGACAACAAATGAAAGTGGGATGGAACCTCTAGCAAGGGTTCGACTACGATTCCGTCCCAGGCACAGCAGTGAAAGGTCGATGACAACTAAAGTCCTGATCAGCAACATTTAGTATTCAAGGGCAGGGTGGATACAAGGGAAACCACCCTAAGCGCAAACGATGTAACCTGCACCACAGCGGGCAGGGCAAACGCAATCATTGTCAATAATGCAACAACTTGGTCATGGAACCAAAGATGGTAGAAACTCACGTCCTGCAAACCAGAACCAACAACAACAGCCACAAGATCTATAGAATCGGCGACAACAGCATGGTAACAAGGGATGTTATCAGATGGTGCTGAAGGTCACTTCAAAAGACACTGCCCACGGTCGAACCAGAACCAGAATCGGAACCACAATCAAAGAAACAGGAACAATAATGGAGGCAACAATAGGGGTAATAACGAAGACAATGGTGCCAGGGGTCGAGTGTTCGTGATTGGTCAGGGTGATACAAGGAATGACCCCAACGTTGTGATGGTTTTGACATCGATATTGGTATGGATTGGCTACCTCAACATCGAGCGGAGACTCTTTGCAAAAAAAAAGATCATTCGCATTCCTCGTTCAGGCAAGGAACCTCTCAAAGTTCAAGGTGACAAGAGTGGTGTCGTGAGTGGCATCATATCCTTCTTGAAGGCTCAGAAGTGTTTACGAAAGGGCCACACAGCTGTTTTAGCACTTGTTACGGATACATCGAAGAAATATATAAAGATAGAGGATATTCCGGTTGTACGCGACTTTCCTCAAGTGTTTCCTGGAGAGATACCTGGGTTACCGCCTCATTGTCAAGTTGAATTTCAGATCGAGCTCGCTCCAGGAGCAGCACCTATAGCTCGAGCACCTTATCGTTTAGCTCCAACTGAATTAGAAGAACTGTCAAAGCAGCTACAAGAACTCTTGGGAAAGGGTTTTATACGTCCTAGCTCTTCGCCCTGGGGAGCTCCAGTGTTATTCGTAAAGAAGAAGGACGGTACCTTCCGCATGTGTATAGACTATCGCGAACTGAACAAGGTGACCGTGAAGAATCGTTATCCTCTTCCGCGCATAGATGATTTATTCGACCAGTTACAAGGGTCGAGCTATTACTCGAGGATTGACCTGAGGTCAGGATATCACCAACTGAGAGTCCGGGATGAGGACGTCTCCAAAACAGCATTTAGAACTCGCTACGGTCACTACGAGTTTTTGGTCATGCCATTCGGGCTAACGAACGCGCCTGCGGTTTTCATGAATCTTATGAACAGGGTTTGCAAACCTTACCTCGACAAGTTCGTCATTGTTCTCATCGACGACATCCAGATCTATTCGAAAAGTCAGGAGGAACACGAGCAGCACTTACGACTTATTTTGGAACTCCTTTGAACGGAACAACTGTACGCCAAGTTTTCAAAATGCGACTTCTGACTTCGTGAAGTCCATTTTCTAGGACACGTGGTAAACAAGGATGGGATTCATGTCGATCCATCCAAGGTAGATTCGATTAAGAATTGGCCTGCACCTCGCACACCAACCAAAATACGCCAATTCTTGGGTTTGGCGGGTTATTACAGACGGTTTGTCAAAGACTTCTCAAAGATTTCACAGCCGCTTACACTACTGACACAGAAAGGTGTTGTTTACCGTTGGGGTAATGCACAAGAAACAGCGTTTCAGCACTTAAAGGATAGACGTTGTAGCGCACCTATCCTCTCATTGCCTGAAGGCACGGACGATTTTGTAGTCTACTGCGACGCATCTATCCAAGGTCTTGGATGTGATCTAAATCAGCGTATGCAAAGGGAATTACACGACACACGACCTAGAGCTGGGAGCGGTTGTTTTTGCACTTAAGATATGGCGACACTATTTGTATGGTACCAAGTGCGCAATCTACACTGATCACAGAAGCCTCGAACATATCTTCAAACAGAAAGAACTGAATATGCGACGGTGACGAGGGGTTGAACTGTTAAATGACTGCGAATGCTCAATCAGGTACCACCCAGGCAAAGCCAATGTTGTGGCTGACGCCCTCAGTCGAAAGGACACCGCGCCTAAGCGCGTGCGAGCTTTACAACTCACTATACGGTCTAGTCTTCCTTCTCAGATACGAGATGCTCCGTTAGAAGCATTGAAACCAGAAAATGTCAGGGCTGAAACCCTACGCGGCTCAAGGCAACGCTTAGAACAGAAGGAAGATGGTGCTTATTACGTAACAGGACGCACTTGGGTCCCACTTTATGGCAACCTACGCGAGCTTGTAATGGATGAAGCTAATAAGTCTCGCTACTCGGTACATCCAGGTTCAGATAAAATGTACCACGATATCAAAACTACATATTGGTGGCCTAGCATGAAGGCCCACATAGCTACTTACGTCAGCAAGTGCTTGACTTGTGCGAGAGTCAAGGCAGAATATCAGAAACCGTCAGGACCACTCCAACAACCTGAGATATCACAATGGAAATGGGAGCAAATTTCCATGGACTTTGTTACTGGCCTACCTAGATCTCAGCGCGGAAATGATACTATTTGGGTGATCGTGGATCGACTCACAAAGTCTGCTCACTTCTTGGCTATCAAAGAAACAGACAAGTTCTCTACCTTAGCAGACATTTACTTAAAAGAAGTGGTCTCTAGGCACAAGGTGCCCACCTCTATTATCTCTGATCGTGACTCACGTTTTACTTCAGAACTGTGGCAAGCAATGCACAAATCTTTTGGCTCTCGATTAGACATGAGCACAGCTTATCATCCTCAGACAGATGGGCAATCTGAGCGCACTATTCAAACTCTAGAAGACATGCTTCGGGCGTGCGTAATTGACTTTGGCAAGGGCTGGGAAAAGCATCTGCCACTTGTGGAATTTTCATACAACAACAGCTACCACACCAGCATTAAAGCTGCTCCATTCGAGGCGTTGTACGGGCGTAAATGCCGGTCACCTCTCTGTTGGGCAGAGGTGGGAGAGAGTCAAATCACAGGTCCAGAAATGGTAGTCGATACTACAGAAAAGATTGCACAAATACGACAACGCATGGCGGCAGCTCGTGACCGTCAGATAGTATACGCCGATAAAGATAGAAAATTTCTCGAATTCCAAGTTGGGGATCGAGCGCTACTTAAAGTTTCACCCTGGAAGGGTGTGGTTCGTTTTGGCAAACACGGCAAACTCAATCCACAATACGTCGGACCTTTCGAAGTTATTGAGAAGATAGGCAGGGTAGCCCACAGATTGAACTTACCAGCTGAACTCAGTGCAGTTCACAACGTCTTTCACGTGTCGAATCTGAAGAAGTGTATGTCAGATGAGACCCACATAGTTCCCTTGAAGGAACTCACTATCGACGAGCGGTTGCACTTCGTCGAGGAACCTGTTGAAATCACGGACCGGGATGTTAAGGTCCTCAGGAACACGAGAATCCCTCTTGTACGAGTTCGTTGGAACTCCCGCCGCGGCCCAGAGTTCACCTGGGAGCGTGAAGATCAAATGGAACTCAAATATCCCCAGTTATTCGGAACCAATGCAACTACTACTGAGGCTGAAGCTACCAATACAGAATTTCGGGACGAAATTCCAAATCAACGGGGGGATAATGTGACACCCCAAGAAAAACCAGTAATCTTCGCAAACCTGCTCGGGGAGCCGCGATACGATACAGGTAAACAACGTCACACTACTAGCTTCCTCAGTAACTGCATGCTAAATTTCGGGACGAAATTTCTTTCAAGTTGGGGATAATGTGACAACTCGAATTTCCGACATTCACTTTCGTATTTATTGCACGTTGACTTTGACTGTTAGTTGTTTGACTTGTTTGACTTGTAACTGTACATGTTATGATATGATAAAATGCATTGTGTTTGCATGATTTTGTGTTTGGTTGTATAACATGAAACACCTGTTGAAAACTTAAACTGTTTAACACATGAAAGGACCCGACGAAACAGACTATCTCGCCATATACAACTCGACGAAACAGTGTGTTTCGCCATAGAACTTCACGACGAAACAGGAGTGTTTCGCCGGCCCATTGATTCGCCGAGGCCCACTACGGGCCCAGTACGTAAATCTGTGTTTTAAACGTGAACCGACTTCCTGTTTCACACTTTTAACAAAAACAGAAACCCTAGAACTCTCCACTTTGTGAAGGCGATAACCATCTTCCACCATCATCTTTCTCTCTCGAATCCTCCCTTGTTCATCCCGGATATCTCGGTTAGTGTGCGCACGTCTTATCGGTTTCTTTGTCCTTAGATTTCTTTATACATGTTGTGTATATGCTTGATTTCTGGATCAAAAGGAGTATATGCGTAAGTTACATGATGGCTAGATGATGATTTCTGTGCTAAGGAATTATGTATGATTATCGATTTTAAATATGTATTGATTTAGGGTATGGATTACAAGAGTGTTGTTTTGAGATTCATGTAATTAGGGTTTATGCTAGACAATGATTCTTGGATGGTTGATTTATGATGATTCGATATGCACAATGATCTTCATATGATTTCTGTTGTTGTTGACGGCTGCTAGAATGATTAGGGTTTATGCGTTATTCGCATCTGCTGTAACTGATGTCTGCGAAGCTGAATTGTCCGACGAAACAGGACTCTCGGCGAAACAGAATGTGTTTCGCCAAGAGTCATCGACGAATTAGAATCCTGTTTCGCCAATTAAGACCACGACGAAACAGAACGTGTTTCGTCAACTGTGTGTTTCGCCAACTTATGTGTTTCGTCAATATCTGTGTTTCGCCAACATGTGTGTTTCGCCGAATAGCTGATCTGTGCAGGAACTTGAGTTAATTCTGTTAAGTGTTAACTGGAATATGTAACTGCTGTTAAATGTTAAACATGACTGGTGTGATTGTGATTACGTGTTACCTGCTTACACATGAACAACTTAAACACAAACTGATTATGTATACGTGCGTACTTTAGGACGTGATTGATTAACTATGAGCATACTTAGCATACCGAGCAAACCAAGGTGAGTTCACACAGCCAAGGCATGGGATTCCCCGCTGGTTTGGGAATGGGTTAAGAAATTAAAAATGGAACCTACATATCCTCCTTGGGTAGGATATGTACCGCCATCCTCCATGGGTAGGATGCCAATATTAATCCTGCGTATTCTCCTTGGGTAGAATACATACGTTCGTCCTCCTTGGGTAGGACAACAAACCTTAACGCATGCTCGTCCTCCTTGGGTAGGACAATCACACTCGCTACGGTCCTTGGATCAAGAAGGGCACGTACAAACACGACTAGTCTAACACATGGGGAAGCCCCCACTAATCTTCGCACAGATGCCTGAAAAGGCCGCGATACGGCCACAAATCTTCGCACAGATGCCTGAAAAGGCCGCGATACGGCCACTAATCTTCGCACAGATGTTTGGAGGACCGCGATGGGAATTAATAAGAAACATGGTTTACAAAACGAACAACTGATTTACGAAACGAACTCTATAACTGAATAACCAACTGTGAACTCGCTCAACTAGTTGTTGACTCTCTGTTACATGCCTTGCAGGACCATAGGTACTCTTGGAGCTTGCACGGGAGGCGCGGTCGTTGTGGGCACGGATTGTGGATGTTTTGATAAAAACCTTATGACTCTTTAAACTAAACACTTGTGTTGGATGTTTATAACTATGCTTCCGCTACCTATGCTATGCTTTCGATTTAACACCAATTGTATTGTGGTGGACTACGTTTACTTTTACTGATTACTTATATGTTCAATATGATTGGTGGCTGGATCCTGGTCATGTCACGCCTCCAAGCGGTGGTACTCCGCGTGTGGATTTTGGGGGTGTGACATCACCGACCTCACCACTGTTGGTCCCAGATCTGGGAGGAAGAAGGCTGCTGCTAGCCCAAGTACTGCCGTCCCCAAGCCTACTACTTCCAAGGGAAAGAAGAGGAAAGCCTCTGAGGCTGACAATTTAGAAGGCTTGCCTCTAATCCGACACCAGTTCCTTGAATACTTTGCTGATGTAAGTATCACTGACTTAGCTTAGTTATCCTGTCCACTTGAGGATCATGTGATCCTAAACTTCACATTGTCTTTTTGCAGAAATTTGCTGAAATCGAGGACTACGTAGGCAATGTTGAAGAGGTTGAGCAAAAGTGTTTGGACCTCCAAAAGATCATGCTGGCCAAGGATCAGAAGATCGCCTCCCTCGAAAACGATGTCAACCTGGTGAAGAGGGAACTCATCCTGGCTCATATCACTGCTGATCAGGAGAAGAATGAGATCACAAATGATGCTAAAGTCTCCGCTGCCATTGCTATGTATAAAACCCAGTTGCAGATGACCCAAGAAGCTCTGGATCCTGACTTTGACAAGAGCAGTTGGGACGTAGAGGGCTGGAAGGTTAGATTGGCTGAGCTGGATGACGAAGAAGAGGCTGATGAGGTCCTAGCAATTGAGGCGAGTGGAAGTGGAAAGGATCATGCTGATGCTGACGATGCTGGTGGTGATGCAGCCAAGGTTTGAGCTGCTGAAATGGGCGATGATGGACATTTCTAGACGCGGCCGGAGCCCATTTTTTAGGACTTGGTAGTTTTATTTTGGTTATGGTGTTTTGAAACAATCTCGGGTTGTATTTGAACAATAGTTTCTAGGGTTATGGATCATGGATCCTAAGACAATAGGTAGGATAATGGGTGGTGGATGGATCCTCTGTTTGGGGGATGAAGCCACTCGTTATCCTTCCGCCTTCATTTCCTGCACTATCAAGACCCGTAAACAATGGACACCCTTTGCCAACCCATGTGGACGGGCCACGTTTTGCTGGTAGAAACGTGGGTTGGCAATTTTGACAACCTTGAAGGGTTTAATGTTTTGTGAATAAAATAACTTTAACTTTTCGGCTATTTCTCGTGTTGTTATCCTTGTGAATACTTTACTTTTCAACTGTTGTGATATACATTTTGTCTGAATTTATTAAGTAAAGAAGAAAAATTTAATAAATAATCTCAAAAAGTTTAGGATATGATCAAAGATCACATTTCCTATAGTCGACAGGTTCTGAAAAGTAGTGTAGTTTGAGGATCATAAGTTCAGTTGTCAAAGGATAAGGGTCACTTAGATAAATAATGAATGAAACCAAAATGATCAAGGATCATACCTGAGAATCCAAGTTAGGATCCTAACCTTTAACACTTATAATTAGGATAACCAAAAGACAAACCTTAATAGAAGGTAAGGATTAAGGATCCTTAGTCGTTTAGCTTCAAAAACCTGAAATAGGATACAACTTGGGACTAAGCCAATATAAGATAAAAGTTAGTAACTGGGGACAAGCCCAACAATTCTGGGGACAAGCCCAAAGGATAACTGGGGACAAGCCCAAAGGATAATTGGGGACAAGCCCAAAGGATAACTGGGGACAAGCCCAAAGGATCGTGTGTAAACTGGAGTATGGCCCTCACTGGCGACTATCCAAACTTAGTGTCATGAAAATGCCAAAACCTTAGCTAACGTGAAAACGTTAGAAACCTTAGGAACGGATGTATGGTACGTCTACCATTATACGTAGGATCCTGAATATAGCCAGTACAATGAAATTGCCAGCCCCTAAAGCGAGTACTGGTCCCATTGCCATGAACTATACCAGGATCATCGTGCGCTACTGGCAAAACTACAGACAGGCCCAAACTGGGGTCAATCCCAAATAACTGGGGTCAAGCCCAAATAACTGGGGTCAAGCCCAAATAACTGGATACTTCTGTGGATACTCAACCCTTTGTTAAGGATACCTGAACCTTCAAAACTCAGAATCAAGTGAAAGGAGGATAAAGGATGCAGGATCCTTATCCTTATATAAGATAACTAAAGAATGAAATAGTTTGAGATTAGAATATTACCACAATGAGGATCACCTGTCCTGTAAGGATCCTTCAAGGATACTTGTCAGGTAAGGATCATGGATCCTTGTTACATAAAGTATTTCTTTAAGTGGACAGCATTCCAAGCTCTTGGTAGTAAATCACCTTCCATTGTTAGCAATCGATATGCCCCCTTTCCTGCCTCAGCTTCAATCAAGTAAGGGCCTTCCCACTTTGGTGCCAACTTTCCATCAGCAGGATTGGTGGTATTCTGAAATGCTTTCCTTAACACCATATCACCAACTTGGAATTTCCTGATCCTGACATTTTTGTTGTAGGCTCCAGCCATCCTTTGTTGATAACTAGCCATCCTTATCCTTGCCAAATCCCTGAGTTCTTCTATAGTGTCCAAGTCTTGAACCAAAATTTCAGCATTTTCCTCAGGATCACAAATGCTTGTTCTTGCAGTAGGGACCACCATCCCTGTAGGGATCACTGATTCTGCTCTAAATACCAAAGAGAATGGAGTTTGGCCAGTAGCATTCTTGGGAGTTGTCCTATCAGCCCAAAGTACATAAGGTAGT
This sequence comes from Helianthus tuberosus, assembly GCA_030545235.1. Lineage (NCBI taxonomy): Eukaryota > Viridiplantae > Streptophyta > Magnoliopsida > Asterales > Asteraceae > Helianthus > Helianthus tuberosus. The sequence goes on along the minus strand of JARYGA010012364.1, from coordinate 22,270 downwards.
TCTTCTGCCCATTTTCCTTTCTTGGATCCAAGTTTCTTCTTCAAATTGTTGATGATGATCTTGTTGGATGATTCTGCCTGACCATTAGCTTGTGGGTGGACTGGTGTTGATGTTATCATCTTAATCCCCCAGCTGTCACAAAAGTTAGTAGTTCTACTCCCAATAAATTGGGATCCATTATCACAAACAATTTCAGAAGGGATACCAAATCTAGTAATAATGTTTCTTTTAATAAAGGATATTACTTCCTTTTCTCTGACTTAAGCAAAGGCTTCAGCCTCTATCCACTTGGAGAAGTAATCAGTCATGGCAAGCATGAATACTTTTCCACCAGGTGCCTTAGGAAGCTTACCAACTATATCCATTCCCCATCTCATAAATGGCCAAGAAGAGGATATAGGATGCAAAAGTTCTGCTGGTTGGTGAAGGATATTACTGTGTCTCTGACAAGGATCACATTTCTTGGCATATTCCACAGCATCCTTCTTCATAGTAGGCCAATAGTATCCTGTCCTCAGGATCCTTGAGAATAATGCTCTGCCCCCAGTGTGGTTTCCGCAATCTCTTTCATGGAAATCCTTTAGGACTTCTTGGATTTCAGGATCCTCAATGCATCTTAGATATGGACCTGCAAGAGATCGTTTATACAACATGTTATTCAATATTGTAAATTGAGATACCTTGATTTTGAAAGCCCTGGGGTTTTCTCCTGTAGGAATCTCTCCATGTTGTATGTATCTCATGATTGGAAGGATCCATGATCCTGAATGAGATTGAGTATCATCACTAGGGATGATCGCAGAATCCTCTCCTATCTCCATAGCTACATGATCCTCGATAGCAGGGGTCAGGATATGGATAATAGGGATCTTCATATCCTCCGGGATCTTCAAGGATGATCCTAGATTGGCTAATGCATCAGCCTCTGCATTCTCTTCCCTTGGTACCTGTGTCAAACTAAAGAAAACAAAAGAGAGTGCCAATTCTTTGACTATCTCTAAATATTTGATTAGCTTTTCACCTTTAACAGCATAGGATCCATTAAAGTGATTAGTGATCAATAAAGAATCTACATGTACCTCAAGATACCTGACCCTCATATGCTTGGCAATTTGCAAACCAGCTATCAAGGCTTCATATTCAGCCTCATTGTTGGTAGTTTGAAATTCACAAGCTATGGAGTGGGGTATTATGTCCCCCTGTGGTGATTTTAGTAGTATTCCAAGCCCTGTTCCTTTAACATTAGAAGCACCATCAGTGAAGAGTATCCAAGGATCCTTAGTTTCTTCTAGATGTTGGACCTCTAACTCAGCTTCCTTTTGCAAGTCACTACTAAAATCTGCCACAAAGTCAGCTAAGGCCTGGGATTTAATGGCAGTTCTAGGCTCATATCTTATATCATGTGCACTAAGCTTCACTGCCCACTTAGCCATCCTTCCTGACATTTCAGGTTTCCTAAGAACATTCTTAATTGGAAAATTAGTCTTAACAACAATGGCATGAGTCTCAAAATAATGTCTTAATTTAGTAGATGCCATAATTAATGCAAGGATAAGTTTCTCTAAGTGTGAATACCTGGATTCAGCATCAAGTAAACTCTTACTTACATAATAAACAGGATGTTGTGTACCTTGGTGATCCTTAACAAGGACCGCACTTACTGCTTTTGAGGATATCGCTAAGTATAAGGATAATATATCCCCCTTTTCTGGTTTCTTCAAGGCGGGGGCTGAGGATAGGTAATCCTTAAGAGCTTTGAGGGCACTTTCATGCTTCTCAGTCCATTCAAATTTCTTGTTCTTCCTCAGAATGTCATAGAATTCCTTGCACTTTTCTGAGGATTTAGATATGAACCTGTTCAAGGTTGCGATCCTGCCTGTCAATCTTTGCACATCCTTAGCATTGGCAGGAGATTTGATATTCACAATAGCCTTAATCTGCTCTGGACTTGCTTCAATGCCCCTTTTTGTCACCATATAGCCTAAGAATTTACCTGCTTTAACACCAAAATGACACTTGGAAGGATTTAGTTTCATATTAAATTTATCAAGGATATTGAATGCTTCCTCCAAGTCTTTAAGGTGATCCTCAGCTTTCTTGGACTTAACCACCATGTCATCTATATAGACTTCCATAGTGTGTCCAATTTGTTCCTTGAACATCATATTGACTAGCCTTTGATAAGTAGCACATGCATTCCTTAGTCCAAATGGCATAGCAATATAACAATATATACCAGTTGGGGTCATAAAGGCTGTATCCTCTTGATCAGATGGTTCCATCTGAATTTGTTGAAATCCAGATGAAGCATCCATAAAAGTCAACAACTCATGACCCGCGGTAGCATCCACCATGGAGTCAATGTAGGGTAATGGGAAAGGATCCTTGGGACATGCCTTGTTTAAGTCAGTAAAATCGACACATACCCTCCACTTTCCATTTTTCTTTTGAACAACAACCACATTGGCTAACCATCTTGGATACTTAACCTCTCTTATCATACCAGCCCGAAGTAGTTTATCTACCTCCTCCTGGATAATAGCATTCCTTTCAGGTGCAAACTTTCTTCTTTTTTGATGAATTGGCTTGAATGACCTGTTAATGCCGAGTTTATGTGTAATTATATCTTTAGATATACCTGTCATATCCTCATGCTTCCAGGCAAAGGTAGTTTTCCTTCTTTTAAGGAAGGATACTAGATCCTGTTCAATTTCGCTAAGGATCCTTGATCCTATGAAGATCCTAGATTCAGGATCATCAGGATCCATGAGGATTTCTTTTACATCCTGCTCTCTTGCCTCCATGACATTTCTTGAAGGATACTTTAATTGCTATTGCTCCTTTGGTCTTGAGGCTGGCTTCATTGATGAGGTATAACAATTCTTAGCTTCTTGTTGATCACTCTCAATTTTCACCACTCCCCATGGACTAGGAAGCTTCACGCACTGATGATATATGGATGGGACTGCCTTCATATCATGTATCCACGGCCTGCCAAGGATAACATTGCAACATGATAAGCAATCTATAACACAAAATTTCTGATAAGAATGGAGTCCTTCAATATAGATAGGGAGTTTGATGTCCCCCAATATGTTCTTGGTTTCCCCACTGAATCCCACAAGGACTGAGGATCTTGGGACAATATCAGACTCCGGAATATTCATCTTCTTGAGGACATCAAGCTGAATGATGTTCACAGAGCTTCCTCCATCTATAAGAATCCTGCGAACAAAATGATTAGAAATAAACAGGGTAATAACAAGACCATCATGATGAGGATCCTGAACATCAAGACGATCATCCTCATCAAAAGTTATGATCTTATCCTCGGTGACAGTGGACGTCCGGATGGGTCTGTCTCCATTATCCATCTTGGTTTCCTTGGCATGTCTTTTGGCTGCTGAAAAGGAAGTACCACAAATGTCTGATCCACCGGATATAAAGTTTATAACTTGTGCATCTGCTGGAGGAGCAGGAGCCTTTTCCGGGATCCTTTCAGGATCCTGGATCCTTGACTTCTTTCGTCCCAAAAGCTCTTTCAAATGTCCCTTGCTTAACAAGTAACCAATTTCCTTTCTAAGTGCGATACACTCTTCAGTGAGATGCCCGAAATCCTCATGATATGCACACCACTTGGACTTATCCAGGTTAGGAATGTCTAAGGATATCCAGGTTAGGAATGTCTAAGGCTTCTACAGCCGTAGCTATATCCAGGTTAGGAATGTCTAAGGATTCTTTACTAAACTTAGTGATGTAATCTCTAAGTGATTCATTTTGACCTTGTGTTACCCTATATAGATCACTAGTTAATCGTTCAAACTTTCTACTACAAGAGAATTGACTATTAAACAAATTAACTAGATTAGCAAATGAAGTAATAGAGTAAGGGGGAAGACTTAGCAGCCATTTAAGAGCAGATCCTGTAAGTGTGGATCCAAATCCCTTGCATAGACATGCTTCTTTTAACCTCTCTGGAATTGGATTGATCTCCATCCTCTCCCTGTATTGAGCTACATGCCCCTCTGGATCCGTCGAACCATCATATAGCTTCATGGATGGTATCTGGAATCTTTTGGGTATCTCAGCATCACATAAGGGTGGTGCAAAGCGAGATATCCTATGGCTACCATCTGCGATCTCAGGAATGGGCTTGACCACTCCTGGAACACTGGATATCATGTCCTTAAGCTTCTGTAACTCCCTGGCCATAGCCTAATTGATACCTGTATCCTGCATAGAGCCATGGTTAGTGTTATATGAATTATTAAAAGTGTTACCTCCCAAAGGATTCGTGTTTGGAATTCCAGATGTGAATCCATATTGACGGGACTCTGGTATGATTGAAGGACCAGAGGAAGCGATGGTCTGCATTGGTATGAAGTCTCCTTGATGAACATCCGAGCTTGGAGGCTGCATACTTCTTAAGAATCCTTGATCCTGAAAGATGTTGGATCCTTGAGGCTGAGAGGATCCTTGAACCTGAAAGGATCCTGGAATCATAAAGGATCCTTGGACCTGGGAGGATCCTTGGACCTGAGAGGATCCTTGGACCTGGGAGGATCCTTGGACCTGGGAGGATCCTTGGACCGGGAAGGATCCTTGGACCTGGGAGGATCCTTGGACCTGGGAAGATCCTTGGACCGGGAAGGATCCTTGGACCTGGGAGGATCCTTGGACCTGGGAAGATTCTTGGACTGTGTGCATTCCCAAATATCCTCCTGAGCTGACGAAGGATCCCTGATGCTGAGAAGAGGATCCTGATGGCTGAAAATAGGATCCCTGAGGCTGGGAGTGAGAGCTAAATGCCTGACTCATAGTTGTCGTTCCATAACGCCTTTCTGATGGACCACTTTGATACTGGATGCCCGGAACTGCCGATTGTAGGGTAGTTACAACTGGAGTGTCAAAATTCAATGACCTTGGCATCAGAGGAGAGTGATCCTCCACTGATTTCTTCTGTTTCTTGATATCACCAATCTCTTGGAGGATCCGTTCATTGGTTTTGTCCTGCTCTTGCATGCGATCCCTCATCTGCAAAATCAGATTAAAAAGATCATTAGTAGTAGGATTAGTGGAAACAGAAGAAGTTGGTGGTTTTTGGAAAATGGGGGTTTGTCTCTTCGCAGCATTTTCAGCATTCTTCTGGGATCCAGAAGGTGGTAGAGGCAAAGGAGGAACGCCTTGTGAAGAACTGATCGCCGGCATAGAGCTTGATGTGTTCTTTGCTGAGGAAGCCATTTGCTTGATTGTAACGAAACGAAATGATCACCAGAACAATAATTTCTCAAGAACGAAGCACCAATTGCCCCACGGTGGGCGCTAAACTGTTTTGGTCAAAAATCAAGCTAAGATAATGCAACCAAACTTTCTGTTGTGAGGTGTGATGCTTGAATCAATGAACAATGCTAAGGATCACTCAGAAATGTAATGAACAAGTGACACAAAGATTTATACGAGGAAAAAGCCCTTGATCAAGAGTTGATCTCCGGCATAAAAAACCTCGGGTGATGGAAACTACCGATCACCAACTCAGATTAAACAAACAAGTTATTACAACTTTGGATGATAGCGAGCTAGTTACAAGGATCACTAGAGTGTAATGTGCAAAAAAGTGTGTAATCGCCAAGTGAATTGTCGAGAGCTGGTGAGAACAGTTACGAGTGTGTGTGTTAAGCTAAAAATAGCCAAGTGTTCTAATTTAGCTCGCCATCCCCTTATAAATTTAGAAAATATCTAAAGTAACTAACTATCCGCATTTCATGCAAGTCTCCCACGAACTCCATAACGTCCATATTGGTCAAGCACGTGCGGAATAAAAAGGGAATATGCTCCAGGAATATCACTGTTTTGGTCAAAAAATCTGATGAGGATAATGCAACCAAACTCTTTGTTACGGGGAATGATGCTTTAAACGTAGAACAATGATAAGGATCACTTCAATGTAAATTGCACAAATGACACAAGGATTTATACGGGGAAAAAGCCCTTGATCAAGAGTTGATCTCCGGCACAAAAAACCCCGGGTGATGGAAACTACCGATCACCAAGCTCAAATAAATCAATAAATGTTTACAACTTCGGATAGTAACGAGCTAGGTACAAGGATCACTATGGTGAAATGTGTAAAAATGAGTGAAAACTAATAAGTGTTCGTCGAGAGCTTCAAGAGTGCGATTGTATGAGAGTGTGTAGCTGAAAATGGCTAAGTGTTCTAATTTCTAGCTCGTTACTCCTTTAAAAATAGAAGTTAACTATAATAACAAACTATCCGACTTTTGTGCCAAGCTCCCACGTTCTCCACAACGTCCATTTCCAGTCAAACGTGTGCGAAATACCCGTGGAATATTCCATAGTAACGTTGCCAAGACCAAGTCAAGCTTGTTACTCCTGCAAAATAATGCGACACATAAACAAACAATCGTCAGTATGAGGATCCTTAAGGTGATCCATGATCCTGATCCTAAAGCTCTTCTGAGGATCACTATCTGTCACAGAAGTAAGGATCATTAATTAGGATAACAAGTAAGGATCACTAATTGTTAGAAAATCCTCCCCTAACAATTGCCCCCAAAATATAAGGAGTGATATGTAAAATGAGCGAATTATATTTTCTTGATCTTATCCGCAACTAACTATCGTAAATATAGCCATTATTGTAGAACTATCCGTTGCAACGATGACGTCACAGAAGTGACAACCCTGCACAATCATGATTATAAATAGGAGATATAGATAGGATCGATTTGCATTTAAAATTTCAGAGATACTCCCTTTATAACTGCATTCCGAAGATAAACAGGTATTCTCTCTTCATCTTCTTCCTTCTTTTGCTCTGTTTTCCATTTCTTTCCACCATTCTATCAAAGATGTTGCTCTGGAACTCCCCATCTAAGGATCATCCGAAAAATAGCCCACCGAAAAGCCAGGGGATCATCGAAGATTCCATAAAAGAACGCTGTTGTTTCAACGATGCACAGATTGATAGGATCCGCCACTGCTTCCCGGCGAACACCGAGTTTAGACCTTTTGATCCCAATGCCCTGAGTGATCATATTTTCGACAAGTGGGTTGCTTTTCCTGTCACTCCGTTCACCATAGGCTATACATATCCTTTCCCATCCTTCACCCAATCTTTCTTTTCCCTAACCGGCATCTCTTATTTCCAAGCCATGCTGATGATATGGAGGGTTTTGTATACCCTTGAAAGGATCATCGAGCAGGAAGGGATAGACCTAGGAATGTCAGAGCTGGGAGAACTGTATGATCTTACTACCTTTGGTTCTCATTGTTATTTGTTTAAACGTAAGCCTGGTGAGGAACATCCGATCTTCAAAGCTACCAAGAATGATGCTAACTGGAAGCGGCGTTTCTTTTTCGTCAAGAGAGATTCTATCGATGATGGAAAGGATCTACCCAAGAAATGGGCTACCCATGGTAGGGTGGAGGATCCTGAGAAGGATCACCAGAAAACTTTCTTTTGATATAAGGATCACTTATATATTTTTGCTTTCTTGTTATGCAGCTATCACCGTCTCACACCTCAGACTGTCTCCTGCTGCCAAAGAGAGACTCATCGCTTTCAAGAAACTAGATCCTGAAACAAGAACTTTCAAGACAACTACCCAAGACTCTCAGGAGGTATCCTCAGGCTCTGTCACGATGTCAAGTAAGTATCTTTGTTTAAAAATTAAATAAATAGTGAAATATGAGTGAAATAAAGATACTTATCTTGTTTTGGTTGTGTAGGTGCTGGAAAATCCACCAAGTCTGCTTCAAAGTTCAATGCGGCTGACCTTGATACTGTTAGACCCAGGAAGAAGAGGTCCACTACCAGTCCTAGCATCTCCATTCCCAAGGCACCCACTAAAGGAAAGGGTGGCAAGAAGAGAAAGGCCTCCGAGGCTGAGGATCTGCAGGGTCTGCCTCTGATCCGCCACCAATTCCTCGAGTACTTCAACGATGTAAGGATCACTGTCTCTGCTAGTATATCCTGCTGACATATCCTGCTGATATATCCTGCTGATTTGAGGATCACTTGGTCCTGACCTTATCTTTTATCCCCTTTGCAGAAATTCACTGAGATTGAGGATTACGTTGGCCATGTTGAGGATCAGGATAGGAAGATTGCCGACCTCCAGCAGGTTGCATTGCTAAAGGACCTCACAATTGCTGATCTTCAGAAGGAGCTCCAGGATGCCAAGACTAAGACGGCTAAACTTCTGATTGACCTTGACTATGAAAAGCATGATCTCATAGAAGGTGCAAAGGTCTCTGCTGCCATCACAATGTATCAGACAAAACTAAAGATGGCCCAGGAAGCTCAAGATCCTAACTTCGACAGAAGCAGCTGGGAGATTGAGGACTGGAAAGCAAGGTTGGCTGATCTTGAAGATGATGAAGAGACTGAGGAAGTTTTGGCGATTGAGGCTGGAGGCAAGGGTGAAGGTGGTGAAACAAGTGGAGCTGGAGGTGGTGATGCAGGGAAGGTTTAGGTTGCATGATTGGGCGATGATGGAAACTTCTAGACATAGCCGGAGCCCATTTTTTTTAGTTTGATGGTTGTTTTGTTGAACAATTTGATGGTTTGTACTGAACAATAGTTTTAGGATTAAGGATCATGTATGATCCTTTGGACAATAGGCAGGATTGCAAATGGTGGAGGGATCCTCTGTTTGGGGGATGAAGCCATTGTGATCCTGCCGCCTTTATATTCCTACACTACTTTTGAACCTATTATCATGGACACCCTTTACCTACCCCAGCGGACGGGCCACGTATTGCTGGTAGATGCTCGGGGTAGGTAATTTTGACAACCTTTAAAGGGCTAGTCTTTTGTTAATAAATAAAACCTTAATCTTTTGTCGCTTATCTTGTATTGTTATCCTTTTTGTCTCTTTAATTCTCAATTGTTTTGATGTACATTTATTGAATAAACAATTTTGAATAAGTCAGATTGAAAATACTTAGGATATGATCCAAGATCAAGTATCATATAGTTAAAAAATTCCCAAAAAGTAATATATTTTAAGGATCACAAGTTTAGTTGTCAAATTTTAAGGGTTATTTAAATAAACAATGAATAGAATTGAAAATAGTTAAGGATCATACCTGAGGATCCAAGTTAGGATCCTAACCATAATCAGGATAACTATAAGATAAACCTTAGAGAGAAGTAAGGATCAGGGATCCCTAGTTGTTTATCTTCAAGGACCTGAAATAGAGCATAACTTGGGACTAAGCCAATATAAGATAAGAGTTAGCAACTGGGGACAAGTCCAAGGATAACTGGGGACAAGCCCAAGGATAACTGGGGACAAGCCCAAGGATAACTGGGGACAAGCCCAAGGATAACTGGGGACAAGCCCAAGGATCGTATGTAAACTGGAGTATGGCCCTAACTGGCGACTATCCAAACTTAGTGACATGAAAATGCCAAAACCTTAGCTAACGTGAAAACGTTAGAAACCTTAGGAACGGATCTATGGTACGTCTACCATTATACGTAGGATCCTAGGTATAGCCAGTACAATGGAATTATCAGCCCCTAAAGCGAGTACTGGTCCCACTGCCTTGAACTATACCAGGATCATCATGCGCTACAGGCGGAACTGGGGTCAAGCCCAAATAACTGGGGTTAAGCCCAAGGAACGGATTGCTTCTGCAGATAACCAATATTTTGCTAAGGATACCTGAACTTTCAAAACTTAAAATCACGTGAGAGATGGATAAAGGACACATGATCCTTATCCTTATATGAGAAAATAAGGAGATGAAATAGTTCAAGATTAAGACATTACCAAAGTAAGGATCACCGATATTTTAAGGATCCTTCTAGGATACCCCTAACGTAAGGATCATCTGTGCCATGAGGATCCTGCTCACATGAAATATTTCTTCAAGTGGACAGCATTCCAAGCTCTTGGTAGCAAATCACCTTCCATGGTTAGCAATCTATATGCCCCCTTTCCTGCTTCAGCTTCAATCAAATAAGGGCCTTCCCATTTTGGAGCCAATTTTCCATCGGCAGGATTGGTGGTATTCTGAAATGCTTTCCTTAATACCATATCTCCAACTTGAAACTTCCTGATCCTGACATTTTTGTTATAAGCACCAGCCATTCTTTGTTGATAACTGGCCATCCTTTTAGCTTCCTTTGCATGCCTTTTAGCTGCTGAGAAGGATGTGCCACAAATGTCTGATCCTCCAGAAATAAAGTTTATTACTTGTGCATCTGCTGGAGGGGCTGGAGCCTTCTCAGGGATCCTTTCAGGATCCTGAGTCCTTGACTTTTTTCTACCCAACAATTCTTTTAGATGCCCCTTGCTCAACAAGTATCCAATTTCCTTTCTTAGTGCAATGCATTCTTCTGTAAGATGCCCAAAATCTTCATGGTATGCACACCACTTTGATTTATCTTTGGTTGCAGCTGGCCTATCATTCTTTCTGGGCCATCTGGCTTTATCACCTAGATTCTGCATCGCAAGTATTAGTTCATTGTTATCAACAGAAAAACAATATTCAGAGATTGGAGGATAATCCTCATCATCCTCCTCCTGATCAACAGCATGCACGTTCTAGTTATCAGATCTGTTATAGGATCTGAACTTGTTGTTCTTGAACGAGGATCCTTGTTTATCTTGCTTTGAGGATCCTGCTAACCTCTCCTGGATCCTTTTGTCATCCTCTAGCCGGATGAACCTAAGTGCCCGGGTTCTTACCTCATCTAGGTTCCTGCATGGTGTCATAACAAGATCATCATAGAACAATGAATCCCTAAGCAATCCCATTTTAAAGGCCTCGACAGCCGCGGCTATACCCAAGTTGGGAATGTCTAAGGATTCTTTACTGAATTTGGTAATGTAATCCCTTAATGATTCATTATGACCCTGGGTTATCCTATATAGATCACTAGTTAATCGTTCAAATTTTCTACTACAAGAAAATTGATTATTAAATAAGTTAACTAGATTATCAAATGAGGTAATAGAGTAGGGGGGAAGACTTAGCAGCCATTTGAGAGCTGATCCAGTAAGAGTGGATCCGAATCCCTTGCACAGGCATGCTTCCTTCAACCTTTCTGGGATTGGATTGATCTCCATCCTCTCCCTGTATTGTGCTATGTGTTCTTCAGGATCCATCGAACCATCATACAGCTTCATGGTTGGCACATGGAACCTCTTGGGTATCTCAGCATCACAGATTGGTGGTGCAAAACGAGATATCTTGTGGCTCCCATCTGCAATCTCTGGGATAGGCTAGACCACTCCTGGAACACTTGATATCATATCCTTCAACTTTTGCAATTCTCTGGCCATGGCATGATTGATACCTGGATCCTGCATAAGACCAGGGTTAGTAGTATAAGAATTATTAAAAGTGTTACCTCCCATTGGATTCAAATTAGGAAGAATGGATGTTAATCCATATTGTTGGGCCTCTGTAATGATCGAAGGACCAGTAGAAGCATTGGTCTGCATTGGAATAAAATCTCCCTGATGGACATCTGAATTTCCTGTTTGCAAACTCCTCAAGGATCCTGGCATCTGGAAGGATCCCTGAAACTGGGACGATCCTGGAACAAAGGAGGATCCTTGAACCTGGAATGATCCTGGAACAAAAGAGGATCCTTGAACCTGGGATGATCCTGGAACAATGGAGGATCCTTGAACCTGGGATGATCCTGGAACAATGGAGGATCCTTGAACCTGGGATGATCCTGGAACAATGGAGGATCCTTGAACCTGCTGCGCTCCTGAGTATCCTCCTGAATTCGTGAGGGATCCCATATGCTGAGGATAGGATCCCGCTGGCTGGAAATAGGAACCCGATGCCTGGGTCACTGTTGTTGTTCCGTAGTGCACTCCTTTTGGTCCACCCACATATTGAACATCTGGAACCACTGATGGTTGAGAAGTAATCACCGGAGTATCAAAATTCAAAGATCTGTGCATCAGTGGGGAATGATCCTCTGCCATTTTCTTTTGTTTCTTGAGATCTCCGATTTCTTTGAGAATCCTTTCATTGGTCTTATCCTGTTGCTGTATATGATCCTTCATCTGCAAAATCAAAGTAAACATGTCACTAGTAGTGGGAGTGTAAGAAGCAGAAGAAGTTCGAGGTTTAGAGAAAATGGGAGTTGGTTTCTTCTCGGCATTTTTCTGAGGTCCAGAAGGTGGTGGAGGCAAAGGTGGAATGCCCTGGGATGAATTGACCGCAGACATTGCAGTAGAGGTATTCTTCAATGATGAAGCCATGAATTTGTATGCAATGAACCGGAATGATCACCAACAGAAAAACTTCTTAGGAATGAAGCACCAATTGTCCCACGGTGGGCGCCAAACTGTTTTGGTCAAAAAATCTGATGAGGATAATGCAACCAAACTCTTTGTTACGGGGAATGATGCTTTAAACGTAGAACAATGATAAGGATCACTTCAATGTAAATTGCACAAATGACACAAGGATTTATACGGGGAAAAAGCCCTTGATCAAGAGTTGATCTCCGGCACAAAAAACCCCGGGTGATGGAAACTACCGATCACCAAGCTCAAATAAATCAATAAATGTTTACAACTTCGGATAGTAACGAGCTAGGTACAAGGATCACTATGGTGAAATGTGTAAAAATGAGTGAAAACTAATAAGTGTTCGTCGAGAGCTTCAAGAGTGCGATTGTATGAGAGTGTGTAGCTGAAAATGGCTAAGTGTTCTAATTTCTAGCTCGTTACTCCTTTAAAAATAGAAGTTAACTATAATAACAAACTATCCGACTTTTGTGCCAAGCTCCCACGTTCTCCACAACGTCCATTTCCAGTCAAACGTGTGCGAAATACCCGTGGAATATTCCATAGTAACGTTGCCAAGACCAAGTCAAGCTTGTTACTCCTGCAAAATAATGCGACACATAAACAAACAATCGTCAGTATGAGGATCCTTAAGGTGATCCATGATCCTGATCCTAAAGCTCTTCTGAGGATCACTATCTGTCACAGAAGTAAGGATCATTAATTAGGATAACAAGTAAGGATCACTAATTGTTAGAAAATCCTCCCCTAACAATCACCAAGACCAAGTCCAAGCTCGTACTCCTGCAAAACAACATCATATTCAAAGCAGACAATCGTTAGTATAAGGATCCTTATGATGATCCTGGATCCTGATCCTACAATACTTTCTGAGGATCACTAATTCAGACAGAATTGAGGATCTCTAATCCCAACAGTAATTGAGAATCACTGATCATTGGAAAATCCTCCCCTAACAATGTGTGTGAAACCTGAATGATTATTACCTTCCTGTTAATGATGTTAATCATGATTAAGGAAACATGAATTGCTTATGATGAATAGTTTACTTAACTGTTAAGTACTGTTGTAAACTATACATATGAACTATGGATTTGATTGAATTATATAACTACTATGTGATTATTGTTCTAAATGCACATCGTGACTATAAACTTTAAACGTGTACAATGCGAACCTAAACTGATTACGTATGCATGATTACCATAGGCTTTGACTGACTAATTGTGAACAAGAAACTTAACAAACCGAGCAAACCAAGGTGAGTTCACACTTTCTACAAGGCATGGGATTCCCGGTGGTTTGGGAATGGGTTAAGAAACTAAAGCGGAACCTACATATTCTCCTTGGGTAGAATATGTACCTCCATCCTCCATAGGAAGGATGACAACATTAAACCTGCGTATTCTCCTTGGGTAGATTACGTACCTCCATCCTCCATAGGAAGGATGACAACATATAACTTGCTAGACAAAACTCTATCATGAAGTCCCTCATTTTTATATCGACTTAATCGTCGGGCCAATGGCGAGCGGGCCAATAGTTAAATAGCGCTATTAGGTTTGACAAGCCTCACACCGTGCCGCAGAGGACGGGAGTGGACTAATGGATCTGGGCACTTAGTCAATGATGATAGACATTGACGTAGGGCACCTAAACATGACTCCAGTCAGTTGTCGATATGGTAACGGGTCTAGTGGTTAACATGGGGAAGCCCCCACTGGTTATGGTTTGGGAAACAAGGAATTGGATAACTCATGGTTTTCGAAACAACTTATGGTTTTTGGAACAACATTAAACTGGACAACCAACTGTGAACTCGCTCAACTTTGTTGTTGACTCGTTGTTACATGCCTTGCAGGTCGTTAGATGCTTAGCTGGAGCTTGCATAGGAGCAGGAGTCGTTATGGGACATGGACTGTTGAGTTCCATGTTAAACATTTGAACTTTTATACTTTATCATGGTTTAGAACTTAATGCTTCCGCTAATAACTTGAACTTGATTAATTTGTTTTGAACACCAATTATATTGTGTGGTTGGACTTCTATTTATTTAATTACATTGTTCAATATGATTGGTGGCTGGATCCTGGTCATGTCATGCCTCCTGCGGTGATACTCCGTTTGTGGATTTTGGGGGTGTGACAGATTGGTATCAGAGCCATTGGTTATAGTGAACTCGGTTTTAAAAAGAGAAAAGCTTTTTGACAAAACCAGACTATAACCTGTACAGTGCTCAACGATCCACAACGACGCTTCGCCCCACGTGCAAGACTCAACACTATAGGTGATATGGTTTATATTTATATTGCCTGTCTGTTAGTTTACATAGTGCATTGTTCATGGTATGCTTAGTCAACATAATGACTGTTGTTTGAAACCCATGTGTGCTTACTCTCTTCTGTCATTCCATACTTACGCACTTTCGTGACACCTTTCTCACTTATGTTTGCTTCAATGTGAAGATCATGAGTGGACGTCTCAACTTGACTCAAGCCTAGTTGACGGCTCTAATCAATGAACGAGTTGCTGAGGCACTCGCAGCAGCCCAAGCAGGAGGTATAACCTGCCATTTCAACTTATCCTAGGATGTTTAGATCCTACTCTCGTGAACCAACTCTCGTGCTAAACTTTGTCCTTTCTTGCTCATGCGACAGGTCAACCTACTCAGCCTCCTGTGTGTACGTTCAAAACTTTCATGGATTGCCGACCCAGTACCTTTAACGGCACAGAAGGAGCTGTAGGTCTTCTCCACTGGTTCGAGAAGATCGAACCCATTTTTGAGATGTGTGAATGCCCTGTAGCTCGTAGGGTGAAATTTGCTACTGGAACACTTGAAGGCGGTGCGTTAACTTGGTGGAATGCACAGGTTCAAATGCTAGGGTTGGCAGCTGCTAATGCCACCCCATGGAACGACTTTAAAGATCTGATCAAAGAGGAGTACTGTCATCAAGACGACATTTACAAGCTAGAGGTGGAGTTTTACAACCTAAAGATGACGGGGTCTGAAATCGAGGCGTATACTAAGAGATCAAATGAACTAGCTGCATTGTGTCCTACTATGGTGGATCCTCCTGTCAAACGTATCGAGCTGTACCTCAAGGGTTTAGTGCCAGAGATTCAGAGCATGGTGACTTTAGCTAACCTCCCTACAATCCAGCAATTCATACGATTGTCTCATCGTCTCACTGATCAGGCAGTTGAGCAGAACAAGCTGCCTAAGCGCATTAGCGCCACTACTTCTGATGCTCCTAGCGACAACAAGCGCAAATGGGATGGAAACTCAAGCAAGGGTTCAACTTATGTTCAGTCTCAGTCTCAGCAGCGAAAGACTGACGACTACAAGAGCCCTGGTCAACAATCCTCAGGTAATTAGAGTCAAGGAGGGTACAGGGGAAATCAACCTAAGTGCAACCGTTGTAACTTGCACCACAGCGGGTCATGTAGCAAGGGTCGCTGTCATAGATGCAACAAGCCTGGTCACGCAGCGAAGGATTGCAGGAGCCCATATCCTGCGAATCAGAATCATCAGCAGCAGCAACAAGCTCCACAGAACCAACAGCAGCAGCAACAACAACAGGGTAATAAAGGATGTTTTCAGTGTGGTGCTGAAGGCCACTTCAAGAGGAACTGCCCCCAGCTGAACCCGAACCAGAACAACAACAACAACAACCAGGGGAATGGAAACAACAATGCGGGTAACAATGATGGCAATGGTGCCCGGGGACGTGCTTTCGTGATTGGTCAGGGTGACACGAGGAACGATCCCAACGTTGTGATGGGTAAGTTTCTACTGGATGATTTCTTTGTTTCAGTACTATTTGATTTGGGTGCCGATACTAGTTACGTCTCCTTAAAAGTTAGTCAGATGCTTAAGCGTACCCCAATTCTCTTGAACACCAAGCACATTGTAGAACTAGCAAACGGTAAAAGTCTTGAGGCCACACACATAGTTAGGGGTTGTAATCTCGTACTAGCTGGTCAGACCTTCTCTAACGACCTTATCCCCATTGTTCTTGGTAGCTTCGACGTTGTTATTAGGATGGATTGGTTATCTCAGCATCGAGCGGAAATACTCTGCAAGGAGAAGATTGTCTGCATTCCTCGTTCTAGTGAAGAACCCCTCTTTATTGGTAGTGACAAGAGTGGTGCTGTGGTGGGCATCATCTCTTTCCTTAAGGCCCAAAAATGTTTACGAAAGGGCCTCACGGCTATTCTAGCCCTCGTTACTGACACCTCAACGAAAGAGAAGAAGATAGAAGACATTCCGATTGCACGCGACTTTCCTGAGATATTTCCCGAAGAATTACCTGGCCTTCCGCCTCATCGTCAGGTCGAATTTCAAATCGAGCTAGCTCCTGGAGCAGCACCCATAGCTCATGCGCCTTATCATTTAGCTCCATCAGAACTAGAAGAACTGTCCGCACAATTACAAGAGCTCTTGGACAAGGGTTTCATTCGTCCTAGCTCTTCCCCATGGGGAGCCCCAGTCTTGTTTGTGAAGAAGAAAGATGGTACCTTCCGAATGTGTATTGACTATCGCGAACTCAACAAGGTGACCGTGAAGAATCGTTATCCTCTCCCGCGCCTCGATGACTTGTTTGACCAGCTGCAAGGGTCGAGCTTCTACTCTAAGATTGACCTAAGATCGGGCTATCATCAGCTGAGAGTCCGAGATGAGGATATCTCCAAGACAGCATTCAGGACTCGTTACGGCCATTACGAGTTTTTGGTCATGCCTTTTGGGTTGACGAACGCACCTGCGGTCTTCATGGATCTCATGAACCGAGTGTGCAAACCATACCTGGATAAGTTCGTTATTGTTTTCATCGACGACATCCTGATCTATTCTAAGAGTCAGGAGGAACACGAGCATCATCTGCGACTTATTCTGGAACTTCTTCGAGCAGAGCAACTTTATGCTAAGTTTTCGAAATGCGACTTTTGGCTTCGTGAAGTCCATTTCCTAGGCCACGTGGTAAACGAGGATGGGATTCATGTTGATCCATCCAAGGTTGACTCGATCAAGAACTGTCCTGCACCCCGTACACCAACTGAAATCCGCCAATTCTTGGGTTTGGCGGGTTACTACAGAAGGTTTATCAAGGATTTCTCAAAGATTGCGCAACCTCTCACTTCACTAACTCAGAAGGGTGTCACCTATCATTGGGGTGATGCACAGGAATCCGCGTTTCAGCAATTAAAGAAGAAACTTTGTAGTGCACCTATTCTCTCATTACCTGAAGGCACAGACAATTTCATGGTTTATTGCGACGCGTCAATCCAAGGACTTGGTTGTGTGTTGATGCAACGTGAGAAAGTCATTGCTTATGCGTCACGCCAACTTAAGGTCCACGAAAGGAACTACACTACCCACGATCTGGAGCTGGGATCTGTTGTTTTCACACTTAAGATATGGAGGCATTACCTGTACGGTACCAAGTGCACCATTTACACCGATCACAGGAGTCTCCAGCATATCTTCGATCAGAAGGAGTTGAACATGCGACAGCATCGATGGGTCGAACTTCTCAACGACTACGAGTGTGCGATCAAGTACCATCCAGGCAAAGCCAATGTTGTGGCCGACGCCCTCAGTCGAAAGGAGACTAAACCTAAGCGTGTACGTGCATTACAGCTTACCATTCACTCTAGTCTTCCTGCCCAAATTCGAGATGCTCAGATTGAAGCATTGAAAGCAGAGAACATCAGGGCGGAGTCCCTGCGAGGATCGAAGAAACGGTTAGAACAAAAGGAAGACGGCGCTTACTACGTGGCAGGGCGCATCTGGGTTCCATTTTATGGTAATCCATGTGAACTTGTGATGGATGAAGCACATAAGTCTCGTTACTCAGTACATCCTGGTTCTGATAAGATGTACCACGATCTCAAAACTACGTATTGGTGGCCTAGTATGAAAGCTAACATAGCGACCTATGTGAGTAAATGCTTGACTTGTGCGAGAGTCAAGGTTGAATACCAGAAACCATCAGGCCTACTTCAACAACCAAAGATCCCAACATGGAAATGGGAGCAAATTTCCATGGACTTCGTTACTGGCTTACCTAGATCTCAACGAGGAAATGATACCATTTGGGTGGTGGTGGACCGATTGACTAAGTCTGCACACTTTCTGGCTATCAAGGAAACGGATAAGTTCTTTACTCTAGCAGACATCTACTTGAAGGAAGTAGTTTCGAGGCACGGGGTGCCAACCTCCATCATTTCGGATCGGGATCCGCGTTTTACCTCTGATTTGTGGCAAGCGATGCACAAATTCTTTGGCTCACGTCTAGACATTAGCACAGCATATCATCCACAGACGGATGGGCACACTGAACGCACCATCCAAACTCTTGAAGACATGCTCCGAGCATGTGTAATCGACTTTGGCAACGGCTGGGAAAGACACCTCCCTTTAGTAGAGTTTTCGTATAACAACAGTTATCACAGCAGCATCCAGGCTGCTCCGTTCGAGGCATTGTACGGACGGAAGTGCCGATCACCTCTTTGTTGGGCAGAGGTTGGCGACAGCCAAATCACTGGCCCAGAACTCGTAGTAGACACAACAGAGAAGATTGCTCAGATACGACAACGAATAGAGGCAGCTCGTGACCGTCAGAAAAGCTACGCTGATAAGCGCAGGAAACCGCTCGAATTCCAGGTTGGGGATAGAGTACTACTTAAAGTCTCACCTTGGAAAGGTGTAGTTCGTTTTGGTAAACGAGGCAAACTTAACCTGCGATATGTTGGACCTTTCGAAATCACTGAGAGAATTGGCAAGGTGGCCTACAGATTGAATCTACCTGAAGAACTCAGTGGAGTTCACAACGTATTCCATGTGTCAAATCTGAAGAAGTGCCTGTCAGATGAGACCCTCATAGTTCCTTTCAAGGAGCTCACTATCGACGATCAGTTGTGATTTGTCGAAGAACCAGTAGAAATCTTGGATCGGGAGGTCAAGATTCTCAAACGCACCAGGATACCTATTGTTCGAGTTCGTTGGAACTCCCGTCGTGGCCCAGAGTTTACCTGGGAATGAGAAGACCGAATGAAACACAAATATCCCCAGTTGTTCTAAAAGTGAAACCACTACTGAGGCTGAAGCTACTATGGAATTTCGGGACGAAATTCCAAACCAACGGGGGGATGATGTGACACCCCAGGAAAACCAGGAAACCACGCAACCTAACTAGCTTCCTCAGTAACTACGTGCTAAATTTCGGGACGAAATTTCTTTCAAGTTGGGGATGATGTGACAACTCGAGTTTTCAAGGTCTTTACCTGACACGTTACTCATTTCGTAAACTGTTTTCATAATTCATTGCGGTGTAACTTGTTTATGCTTGTTTTATGTTTGATGTATTATATTATAGTTTGGTGAATAATAAACTTATAAACTTAACTGCTGGAGTTATAAGCTGTACATATGCATCCTTACCCTTATGTCTGCGAAACATAGAAGTTTCGCCACAACCCTCACTCGATGAAACTTAGGGGTTTCGTCATGCACATATCGACGAAACTTAGGAGTTTCGCCATGCGGGCCTATGGCCCAGATGAGGCCCGGTTGTGAACTGGTTATATTAACCTCCTAACAATCATGTAAGATCACAAACGGCAAAAACCCTAGACTCTCCTTCACTCCTTTGCACCCGACGGCAATCACCCCTCTCGAAGCTCTTGCTAGTTTTATCTTGTAACTGGTTAGTGTGTCCTGATCGCTATTCGTCATGATTCTCTTCTTGTGCTAATTGTATGATTATGTGTCAAGGTGTTAGAATCATAAGACCATCGCTAGAATTGCATTCGTAATCATAGAATGGTAGATATAGAACTGTTAATGATCTTCACTAGAATTGTATGGTTGTGTGTTAATTGTATGTTTAAACTGTTGATAATCTGAGGGTACAAATTAACTGTTATCGTGATCTAAATGTGGGATGAGAAATTGGGTTCGAATGGTGTGTGTGTTCATGATGAATTGATGATTGGGATGTTTACGTGATGATTGCTATTAGTCGTGTCGGCATGAATGGAACAGTGGTTATTAGGGTTTCTGTGTGCATACGGTTATCTGTTAATGCGATGAAACATGTGAAGTTTCATCACCTTGCATGCCAACGAAACATGTGAGGTTTCGTCACTCTAGTGCCGACGAAACATGAGGAGTTTCGTCATTTACATTGCCTACGAAACATCTAGTGTTTCGTCGTTTGAAATTTCGCTGCCCAGTGGATGGGTTGCAACAGACTGTGGTTCATCATGTGTGTGAAACCTGAATGATTATTACCTTCCTGTTAATGATGTTAATCATGATTGAGGAAACATGAATTGCTTATGATGAATAGTTTACTTAACTGTTGAGTACTGTTGTAAAATATACATATGAACTATGGATTTGATTGAATTATATAACTACTATGTGATTATTGTTCTAAATGCACATCGTGACTATAAACTTTAAACGTGTACAATGCGAACCTAAACTGATTACGTATGCATGATTACCATAGGCTTTGACTGACTAATTGTGAACAAGAAACTTAACAAATCGAGAAAACCAAGGTGAGTTCACACTTTCTACAAGGCATGGGATTCCCGGTGGTTTGGGAATGGGTTAAGAAACTAAAACAGAACCTACATATTCTCCTTGGGTAGAATATGTACCTCCATCCTCCATAGGAAGGATGACAACATTAAACCTGCGTATTCTCCTTGGGTAGATTACGTACCTCCATCCTCCATAGGAAGGATGACAACATATAACTTGCTAGACAAAACTCTATCATGAAGTCCCTCATTTTTATATTGACTTAATCGTCGGGCCAATGGCGAGCGGGTCATTAGTTAAATAGCGCTATTAGGTTTGACAAGCCTCACACCGTGCCGCAGAGGACGGGAGTGGACTAATGGATCTGGGCACTTAGTCAATGATGATAGACATTGACGTAGGGCACCTAAACATGACTCCAGTCAGTTGTCGATATGGTAACGGGTCTAGTGGTTAACATGGGGAAGCCCCCACTAGTTATGGTTTGGCAAACAAGGAATTGGATAACTCGTGGTTTTCGAAACAACTTATGGTTTTTGGAACAACATTAAACTGGACAACCAACTGTGAACTCGCTCAACTTTGTTGTTGACTCATTGTTACATGCCTTGCAGGTCGTTAGATGCTTAGCTGGAGCTTGCATGGGAGCAGGTTCCATGTTAAACATTTGAACTTTTATACTTTATCATGGTTTAGAACTTAATGCTTCCGCTAATAACTTGAACTTGATTAATTTGTTTTGAACACCAATTATATTGTGTGGTTGGACTTCTATTTATTTAATTACATTGTTCAATATGATTGGCGGCTGGATCCTGGTCATGTCACGCCTCCTGCGGTGATACTCCGCTTGTGGATTTTGGGGGTGTGACATCATTAAGGCAGGAGCTGAGGATAGGTAATCCTTAAGGGCCTTGAGGGCATTTTCATGCTTTTCAATCCACTCAAATTTATTGTTCTTTCTCAAAATGTCATAGAATTCTTTGCATTTCTCTGATGATTTTAAGATGAACCTGTTCAAGGCTGCGATCCTCCCTGTCAATCTTTGAACATCCTTAGCATTGGCAGGAGACTTGATGTTCACAATTGCCTTGATTTGCTCTGGACTTGCCTCTATGCCTCTTTTTATCACCATATACCCTAGAAACTTGCCAGCTTTCACACCAAAGTGGCACTTGGAAGGATTCAATTTCATATTGAATTTGTCAAGGATATTGAATGCTTCCTCCAAATCTCCAAGGTGATCCTCAGCTTTCTTGGACTTAACCACCATGTCATCTATATAGACTTCCATTGTGTGTCCAATTTGTTCTTTGAACATCATATTAACTAGCCTTTGGTATGTAGCACCTGCATTTCTTAGTCCAAATGGCATAGCAATATAGCAATAGATACCAGTAGGGGTCAT
>JARYGA010012363.1:0-36354 GCA_030545235.1 Helianthus tuberosus | reverse complement strand
TTGAGTTATGATTATGGTGTTTTAGAAGCACATGGGTTTATAAACAAGATTATACTTAAAGGGTCGGATTTTGGGTCAAACAAATAATTAAAAGTTCCTTTGTAGTAAAAGAAGGATGAAAATTGACCAAATTACCCTTGTAAGCTAATTCGAACGAGCGACCCTTGCAAGTGGTTCGGAAACGAGTTTTATGATTTAATAAATGCTTAGAATAATGGAAAGATAGTGAAAGATGTAAATTTTGGGGGCGAATGACTTTATATGAGTCTTTGCCGTAAAATGATAATCCGAGGGGTAAAATTCAGAACATATAGATATCCACATTAAATCCAACACACATATAGTTGTGGTGGAAGTTTACTTGATAAGAAATGTAGGAATAAGAGGCTAGAAATGTAGGAAAGCGAGTTCAAGTTCTAAAGTGCTTAAATACCCTTAACGGGTCAAAATAAGCATATGAGCGAAAACGTATTTAAATTGTGTAAGAAACCTGTGATTAAAACCTAACATGGTAGATAACATTAATTTGAAGAGGTGCAAGTGAAATAAGGATTAAACAAATATGTTTGTTTGATAAAGTGCATAAACGGGTTAAAATTTGGTAAAACGGCAAGGAGTCGAAGGCTTAGAAGTCTCAAAATTTATTATGTAGGATGTTGGATTTTAACTCCAAATGATGGAGGATCAAATTACAATCACGTAGGAAGAAACAGTAGGTCAAACGGATACGCGGATTGAAAGATACGAAAGTTTTCGTGTCAAAAACGGCAAAATGGAAAGGTATGATACAGGGACCACCGTAACTTACGGTGTCCACCGTAAGTTACGGTGGAGCTGAAATCGTTACGGTAGTCACCTACTGAGTTACGGTGGGGGAACTTTAATACAGGGGCCACCGTAACTTACGGTGCCCACCGTAAGTTACGGTGGAGGCCATTTTGAGGTCCTTGTCTTTGGATTAAAAGATTAACGTTGGGATTTTCCTTCCATTATTATTATCTTGTCTCGTACCGTTATTTAAACTATCAATACTAACATTTAAGTTGGTATTGATCGTAGGTGAATGTCGAGAGTCCCGGATGAAGATCAAGCGTCGAGCAAGAACCGAACACACGTTAAACGAAGCTTCCGCAATGCTGTTTCGTCGTTATTCTAAAATGATGAATTAAATCACATTATGTTGTATCACTTTAAAGTTTAGAAAAGTTTTAACAAACCCGTATTTTAATTGTAATCGTGACTGTAATTACATAATTATGGACTTAATTTATACGAAAAACGTAAAATAATAACATGGGTGTTACATAAAGGGCATTGGCTATCAGGCTTGTCCTCCTCCGGTTAGACACAACTACACCAAAATGCCAGATGACGAGGATATGCCACATTTTGAACCCACAATTCCTTTAGATCTGACTGAATTTACAGCTGGTCTAGGGTTCACTAAGTGTGCATCCTCAAGTCAAAGTCAATCGGATGAGACAACGATTCAAAGTCTATGAACAATCAGAGTCCTCCCATTGTTGAGGATTCTGATAGTTTGGACGACGAGTCGGATAAGGACAAACCTAAGCAGTCAGATACGACAAAAAAAAAGAAGAAAACATACCTCTTGAGAATCACATTCTTTGTGATCCACAAGAAAACCGTCTATGACTGCTACGGTCAAGTCTATCGAACCTTCTGCTGAGAGTTGTAAAAGCGTGAATTTGCTTTACACGTTGGTTGGATCTGATAAAATATATTCAGATAAGGATTTCCCAATAAAAAATGTCAATCAAACTTTGATTGATAAAGTTTTCAAAGATTCTACTAGTAAGTTTTTGGGTAAGTCGAGCCCAAGAGTTGTAGTAACTCAGTGTGTTCCTATTCCAAAATCCAAAGTTAGAAAGAAATACAATCAAGACCGATGTTAAATACATTCCTCTGTCAGTTCGACTCGGTGTACGAGATGCAAGTGGCGATGATACGAAACGACACGAGAATGACATCATCATCTTATCATGATGACATCAACATCATGACATCACGATGATGATGTCATGCTTGTATGAGTTGAATATTGTTTTGGTCAAAAAATCAATTTAAGGATAATGTAACCAAATTTTGATTGTGAGGGAGAGTGCTAATGTGTATGAACAATAGTGTGATCAAAGTATAAAGTAAAAATGACAATGAACACCGATATTTGTATGAGGAAAAAGCCCTTAATACTTGATAGATCTCCGGCACAAAAAACCTCGGGTGATGGAAACTACCGATCACCAAGTATATAGAAAAGTAAGTAGTGATTCAAGTATAACTTCAGAAGATAATGAGCTCAATACAATAGTGACTAGTGTTTGCAGTTTGCGAGAGAGAGAGAGAGAGAGAGAGAGAGAGAGTAAGTGTTTTGTGTTCGTATGAAAGCTTACTTATTGTGTACGTGAATATTCTGTGCCTAATGAGCCTCATTATCCCCTTTAAAATTAGAAATAACAAGTTAACAAACAATTCAAAATATGTGCAAGTATCCCCATGTTCTCTATAACGGCTACACTCGTCCAAGCAAGTGCTAATTGAGAGGATATTATGTGATATTCCAGCATAGACCAAGTCTAATTCGTTAAACTGCTGCGAATACAAGTTTAAACAAAGGACACAATTTTTAGTAAATATGAAAAATAATAAGGATCCTTGATCCTCAGACTTCCTGCACCATCTGTTAAGGATCAGTGATCCAGGATAGATCTAAGTATATGTGATCCATAGTATTAAAAATTAATCCCTAACAATTGCCCCCAAATATGGCTGATATTAGACTAATTTTATCTGCCATATTTCTGTTATAATCAAACTAGTCATGACACCAGGAACTAGCCGTTACAGACTGATGATGTCACTGATGCAATAACCTGCAACCATCGTTACGATAAATAGGGACTAAATAGAGTTTGAAAAACCATTTAAGATCAAGAGTTGCCAATTTAAAGCCCATTCCGGAGCTTTATCAAGAATTCTCTCCTCTTCCATCCCTTTATCTTCTGTATTGCTTTTCTTCTTCAATCAATCAATGGCCAAGATGGTTATTCGATCCTCTCCAAACAAAGGTCAAGATCTTAATGGTTCAGCACAGAGCCAAAATATCCTAAAGAATCCTTCCATCGAGTTATGCAGATTCACCGATCTAGAGATTGATCGGTTGTACATCTGTTTCCCTCCGGGAATAATTTTCCGTCCTTTCGATTCATCAACTAAAAGTGAATCTGTATCACCTGTTTGGGTGTGATTTCCTGCCATACCTTTCCAGATAGGTTACACATATCCATTCCCTGAATTCACCCAGCGGTTCTTCACCCTAACTGGCCTGTGGTACAGTCAATCTTTCTGAACTCTCACACCTGTACGCCCTTGTGTCTCATGGATCCCATCGGTTCCTATTCAAAGCCAAGCCTCATAAGCAACTCCTAATATTTAGGACCACCAAAAACAACACCTCATGGAAGAACCAGTTCTTCTTTGTGAGGAGGGATTCTATTCCTTTCGGGGATAGTCTCCCAGAAAAGTGGATATTAAAGGGTAGGATATAGGATCCTTAGGTTGAGACTGTAGAGAGTTATTTTTGTTGCTAACTAATCCTATTTTCTTTATTTGTTTTCAGTGAACAATTTCGCTTCTCTTGCTGAACTATCAGGCACTGAAGAAAGAATCGTTGCATTCTTGTCTTTGGATTCAACCATCAGAAATTTCAAGATAAAAGCGAAAGATTTAGAAGAAACCACGTCTACTTCCTTCACAATGTCATGTAAGTGTTCATATAAAAAATGTTTATGTATTGAAATAGAGTTAAGGATTAAGGATACTTTTCTTTTTGTTGATTGAGTGGTGCTTCGTGGTCCACAAGTAAGTCAGCCTCTAAGTTTGATCTGGGTGACCTCGACACTATGATCTCCCCCCTTCCATCAAGAAAGAGCTGGCCAAAGGCCAAAGCCAACCGGAGCCCAAGACTATGACCACAAGAGCCAAGGCGGGATCCAAGAGGAAGAAGCCTGAAGAGCCTGAAGAGGACATCTTTCAGATTGAGTGACAATTCCATGACTTTGTCACTGAGGTAAGGATCCTTGATCCTCATAGTTGATCTTTGACTGTTACGAAGGATCACTGATCCTGACTCTCCCTTCTTGTAACATGCAGAGGTTTGTCCGACTCAAAGCCCTTCAGGATAAAAGCCTTACACAAGCTGAAGAATACTTGGCTGATCTCCATTCCATTGTCACTACTAAGGATATGAATATCACACAACTGGAGAAAGAGGTCAACAGCTTGGAGAAGCAGATCATGGTAGCAGAAATAAAGGCTAACAAGGCTGAGATGGAGGCTGCTGATGAAGCTAAGGTATGTGCTGCTCGTGCTCTCCTTCAAGCAAGGATCAAGATAGACCAAGAGGCTATAGATCCTGAGTTTGACCGATCTTCCTGGGACGTTGCTAGCTAGAGGCAGACTCTCCTGAAGCTGGGCGGTGATGGTGAGGTGTAACAGGTGAAGGCTCTGGAGGTTGGTCCAAGCGGGGTGAAGGATGTGAAGGAAGGTGGTGAAGGAGATGCAGCTAAAGGCTCTGGAGGCTGGTCCAAGCGGGGTGAAGGATGTGAACGAGGTCTGAGCCCACTTTTTTAGGATTTGTGGTTTTTGTGTTTGGTGGTGTTTTTATTTAAACAATATGGTCTGTATAATCTTTCAACAATAGTCTCTTAGGGTAAGGATCACTGATCCTTAAAACAATGGGGGTGTAAAAGGTGGATGGGTCCTTTTTCATGGAGGATGAGGCCTTTACACCCCTTGCCTCTATTTTCCTTCACTCTTATGAATAATTAGTACTGGACACCCTGCATCAACCCGAGTGGATGGGCCATGTTTTGCTAGTAGAAACCCGGGTTGATCATTTTGGTAACCTTTTAGCATGGTTTTAATAAAAATTACAACCTTTTAACTATACTTGGTGTTGTACTTTTGTATTTAAAGTTTTGTTCTGATATGTTTGTGTTTCCACATCAAAATAGTTTATCTGTGAAAGTCATAAGTTTTATTTTATAAAAACTAAGAGAATTTTTGGTTGTTAAAAATGTGCCAATTCTCTTTCGTAACAACTGTTAGGGCATGGATTTTATGCTAAGGATCATCTATCCTGAGACTGGGCATGGATCACGGATCCTTAACGGATTATGCAGGGAGTCTGAGGATCTAGAGTCTGAGGATCCAGGATCCTTAACATTACTTATGATTTCTAACAATTGTCATGTTTTTAATGTTTATACGCAGATAATGAACTTAGTGGACTAAATCTCAGCTAGAATCTCAGGAATATTCCTTCAAGATGCCACACATGTGCTATTTTCACGATGGTCATGGGGAAAAAACGTGGACTACCTTAATTTTTGGTTATTTTGTTATTTCTAGGAGTTAAGGGGCTGATCAACTGTGGTAGGACAGTTATCACTTTCATATACACACACTATGAATTAGAGAACACACACACGTTCTCTCGCAATCATTACAAACGAGAGTTTTCACAACACACTTAGCATTCAATCAGTTGTAACACACTTGATCAACATCCAAAGTTGTAATCTTTTTCATTCAATATAGTTGATAGTGATAGTTTTCACTATCCGAGGTTTTTATGCCGGCGATCTGCTAGCGATCAAGGGCTTTTCCTCGTAAAAAATCGTTGTGTTCATCTTCACATTCAACAAGCAATTCATTTTCTCATTGTTCATTTAATCAAGCATCTAACCTCACAAAAAACAGATTTGGTTACATTATCCTTGTGTGATTTTTGACCAAAACAGTTTGGCACCCACCGTGGGGCAATTGGTGCTTCAATTCTGAGAAGTTTTGTTCATTTCATTCATTTTCTTTTTGTTACCTCCAATCATATGGCTTCCCAGGGAAAAAAACACTTCAAGCTCCATGCCGGCGATCACCTCTTCACAGGGCATTCCACCTTTGCCTCCTGCACCTTCTGGATCCCAGAAGAATGCTGAGAATGCTGCAAAGAAACAAACCCCCATTTTCCCAAAACCAACTTCTACTGCTTCTTCTGGTCCTACTAACAATGATCTTTATTCTTTGATTTTGAAGAACTAATGACAGAACTAATGACATGATCCTTCGAGAGATTGATGACATCAAGAAATTGAAGAGAACAGCGGAGGATCACTCTCCATTGGTGCCCAGATCACTGAATTTTGATTCTTCAGCCATAACAGCCCAGCACTCCACAGCATCAGGCACTCAATACCAGGGTGGATTGTCGAGTATACGCTATGGATCGTTGGCAATGACTCAGGCTCAAGGATCCTACTTTTAGCCTTCGGGATCCTCTCTTCAGCCTCAAGGATCCTCCTCCCAGCATCAAGGATCCTTTTTCATTTCTGGAGGATATATGGGAGCGCAGACGGTTCAGTGATCCTCTTCTCAGGGTCAGGGATCCTCTTCTCGGGTTCAGGGATCCTCTCAGGTTCAAGGATCCTCCTCTCAGGTTCAGGGATCCTCATCTCAGGATTACAGATCCATGGATTATCCTCCAAGACCCCCAGTCTTGGTGTATAAAGGATCCAACATCTTTCAGGATCAAGGATCCTTAAGGAGTGTACAACCCGGAAGTTCAGAGGTTCATTTGGGAGACTTCATCCCTATGCAGACTGTTGCTTCGTCTGGTCCCACGATAATGCCAGAATCACGTCAATATGGATTCACATCAGGAGTTCAACCCTTGAATCCAGCAGGAGGTAACACTTTAAATACTACTTACAATACTAACCATGGCTTTGTGCAGGATATAGGAATCAACCAAGCTATGGCTAGAGAGTTACAGAAGCTCAAGGATATGATATCCAGTGTTCCGGGAATGGTCAAACCCATTCCAGAAATTCCAGATGGGGGTCACATGATATCTCGATTTGCACCACCTATTTGTGATGCAGAAATACCAAAGAGGTTTCAAACACCGAACATGAAGTTGTATGATGGCTCAACTGATCCTGAAGAGCATGTAGCTCAGTACAGAGAAAGGATGGAGATCAATCCCATCCCTGAGATGTTAAAAGAAGCATGTCTATGCAAGGGTTTCGGATCCACACTGACAGGATCAGCTCTTAAATGGCTGCTAAGTCTTCCCCCTTACTCTATTACTTCGTTTGCTAATCTAGTTAATTTGTTTAATAGCTAATTCTCATACAGTAGGAGGTTTGAACGTTTGCCTAGTGATCTATATAGGGTAACAAAAGGGCAAAATGAATCACTTAGAGATTATATTACTAAATTCAGTAGAGAATCCTTGGAAATTCCTAACCTGGATATAGTTACGGCTGTAGAAGCCTTCAAAATGGGTTTACTTAAGGATTCACAGTTCTATGATGATCTTGTCATGACCCCTTGCAGGAATCTTGATGAAGTAAGAACCAGGGCCCTTAGATTCAACTGTCTAGAGGATGATAAAAGGATCCAAGAAAGACTGGCAGGATCCTCTGTTAGTGCATTTATATCTATCGCCTCCGTCAATCCAGTTCGTAGCAGAAACTAAAGAAAACTAAAGGATCCAACTTTTGGTATTTACACTTTTGGAGCTTGAAAGTTAGAGAGAGAAGCTAGAGAGAGAAAGTGCTCAAGGTGATTCACGGTGCTTTGTACGATTTCAGATTATCAATAGAATCACGTTTGTATTACGTTCTTGTGTTCGGTCCACGTATGTGTACGGATTCCGCAAGTCACACGTATCGGTTCGCAATCGTTCGGAGTCGAAAACTGGTCCTACAAGTGGAATCAGAGCAGGAGCTCGATTGCACGGATCAAACACACAAATTCGCATGAAAAATCATCAGAATCGGAGCCAAAAACACTTCAGATTTGTCAAAATTCTTACTTTACTCATCTTCTTCACGTTTCTAACTGAAAATCGCAAAATTAAACGAGTTTTTACGGTTAAAAATTGCTGATTTTTTGATATATTGTGCGAAATCAGTTGATCTATAAGCCTATAAAGTTTCAGATCTTAATTCCTAACGGTTTAAGAGAAATCAAGATTTTTGTGTTCGAAAAAAGGGTTAAAATGGTAGCTGTTAATGTTGCTGTTGTTCTTGATGTTCACCGATCGGATGGCCACCCGATCAGGTGACCATCCGATCCAAAACTTCAATTGATTCATTTTTTGTATAAAAGTCAACTGTTCAGTCAATATTTCAAGTCCATTTATTACATCACGTGAACATTTGTGTTAAGTGTCAGCACATGCATGTGACATTCAATTGAAAATTCAGTTTGCATGTGAAGCAATTGATTGTGTGTCGGTCATGTTCTAATTGAATTAATCGAGATTGCATGCAGGTGTTTTGTTAAAAAGTATCAAGTGGTGCAATCATCGAATGGCCACTCAGAGTAGCCACTCGATCCAAAGTACCAAAGTTCATTTGTTTTATATATCAATTAGTGGCACTCGATTGAGCCGCCACTCGATCCAAAAGTCCCACTCGATCGAGTCACATGGTCATATTTTATTAAAAAGTTTTGACCGTCAATTGTGTCAGTCCACTACTTGTCTCGGCCCAATCATTTTATTAAAGTCCAAATTAAACGGTCCAATTAGAAATTGTATAATATCAAAGTTGTCGGCCACACTAAAATTGGTAGTCCTTTAAGTCAAATGAATGCATGTGAACTTTGATTGTTTTTGCCTGGTGCTTATCGAGAAAATAAAGTTTGCATGTGATAGGTTCATGTCAATTATCGAGTGGTGACTCGATCGGATCACCATCCGATCCTTTTCAATCTTTCACATTTTAATCTGTTTTGCAAATCATCGAGTGCCAATCCGAACGGATTACCATCGAGCGTCACAGGTAAAAGTGTCGGATACCCACTCGATCGGATCCCCACTCGATCGGATCACCACCCGATCCAAAGGACATTGTCAATCATCGGATCGCCACTCGATCGGATCACCACCCGATCCAAAGGACATTGTCAATCATCGGATCGTCACTCGATCGGATCACCACCCGATCCAAAGGACATTGTCAATCATCGGATCGTCACTCGATCGGATCACCACCCGCTCTAAAGCATATTGTCAATCATCGGATTGTCACTCGATCGGATAACCATCCGATTCGTTGTCATCCGATCATCATTATTTTGTTGACTTTTGTTTGACCTCACTCGATCGAATACTCGTCTGATCCAGTTGTTTGATATTTTTTTCTGATCGTGTTTGTTTGTTTGTTTGTGATTCAGGTGATTCGAAGTGATTCAGGTAAAAAGCAAGGAACGTCATAGCTGATGTGACACCTGTGTCACTACGACCATCAAACAAATACCAAACCAATGAAATATTTCATTTCATACTTTGGACTTGTATAAATATGTGTATCTTTTGCACATATCAACTCTTGTTCGATTTCAAGCTCTAAATCGCTTTCTGGAAGGTTATACGCGCACTGATGCGTAAATATAACCAGTTTAATGCAACAAACACTCCGGAATAGTGAAATAGGCTTAACATACCTTAAATAACCTTTACATAACTTAGAAATAAGTTTTGAAGGCTTTGGTATGGCAAAATCAGGTTAATTCGCTTATAGGGACTAAATTCGACAAACTGCGCAAGTATGCCAATTTGAACTGTAACAGACATTCCGGAACATGAACATAAGTTAAACATACCATAAATATCCTTTACATAGCTTAGAAATAGGCTTTGAGGTGTTCGGTATGCTAAAATAAACTTTTGGGTCATTCAGGGACGAAAAGTGTCAAAAAGTGCACAAGTTTGCATTTTTGCGCATAACTTACGTTCTGAATACATCCGGACATCCAAAAATTTATGTAAGCACTAAAAAATTTTATTTTAGTGTTTGGCATAAGAAAAATCCATTCGTCGCGTCATTTGGATCGTTTTTCGCGCTTATGCGCATTCCGTCGTAATTAACCGAACAACGCAACCGTACGGCCAAACGAACCGACATCCGAGATATTTTTTAGCACATTTTAAGTTCCCTATACTTTAACATCATAGTGGAGCTTGAAATTGGGTTTGACGGGTGTTAGAAGTGCCAAAACACGACGATACGCGCACAGGGGCCTGTTCTGCCATTTTTGAAAGTTTCAGGTCTGCAAGGTCCTTACGGACCTCAACACTGATAATGTTGAGGTCCGTAAGCAGGGGTCAGATATGCAGAAACTTGTTTAATCTGCTTTTAACAGCCTTTAACCCCTCCAAAGGCCAAGGCCAAGTGTCAAACTCTTGTGGTGGGAGCAATATGAGTTACCACAACATTCCGACAAGTGTACGGCTTAGATCGTGCCCCCTTTTCCAACAAACGATCCTAACGGTGAACCGAAAACTATAAATACCCACCTCCACCCTTCACTTTTCCTCATAAGAATCTGATCTAATGTGCTCTAAGTTGAAACCTTTGTTTCATACCTGAGCTATTTTGATCTAGATTTGCATTCGGGGACCCTTTGTAAGTGTTCCTTCATTCTTTTATTGTTTTTCGAGTCTGAAAGTCAAACTTTGTTTGACTTTCTGCGTTGACCAGTTTATGGCCAATGCGAAGTTCGTTTGAACTTCGCAACGTGATTGTAATCACGATGGTTATAGTCCTTTTTGACTATGCCTACTGATTACCACGTTGTCTAGGGTCGTAAGGGTAAGCGATCTAATAAATCGCTTATACCTTCGAACCAGACCCGTTTGGTCGATCTTTAGGATCCGACCAAATACATTAGGTGACCATAGTATATAGGGAATAACCTTCCGAGGTTATACCTTATGGTCGCTTCGTTTAAGTAGTTATATGATAGGTAGTTTATATGCCTTAGGTAAATTACCAAAATACCCTTTTCATGTATAATTGGTAATTAAGCATATGTAACATAACTTTTAACATCTAAACTGATTTGACAACAATATTAGACATGTTAAGGCATATTATACTTATCGTAGGACTAGTTGGGCGCTCCGAACGCGTTTTACGCGAACAACGCGTTAAAGTAGCACAAGCTACCTAAACGGGTCGTAACGGGTCATGAGCACTTAGGTTAGGTTTCATTTAGAATGTAGGCTTTGTTGAACCATACTACATGAGTTTTCATACTCATTTGGTTTACGAACCCTCATTCTATCCGATCCTCCGATTTAGGTCCGGTTATTAACATAGTTACCTATACTAGGTGCCGTTTGATATCCGTGATCTCTAGCATTGCTTGGTGGTTATCTTAGGACTTTTGAGAAATCTCAATGTGAGTACATAGACCCCTCTTTTACTGTTTTCCAAACTGTTTTGGGTGAAACACATGTGCCTACTTGTTACTTTCATGCTTTCCATGTTTTCACATCATATACTTGCTATGTTCATTAGTACATTATAGTACATGATTTCATTGTGTTTTATGCTATGTATGTCCATTGTGTGCTTACTTAGTACATTGTTTTACATTACATTTCATGCTATGTATGTCCATTGTGTGCATACTTAGTACATTGTTCTACATTGCATTTCTGTTGCATACACTCATCCAGCATATGAACACATTATATTACATTTTGAACCGTTGTAACCATTTGACTATGTGAACCGTCGTAACCGTTTGATTATATGAACTGTTTATAACTGTTGAACCGTGTGAACCTTTTGTATCTGTTGACATGATTTACATTTGACAATAGACATTGGACTATACATAAATATTTCTACAATTGTTAAACATTACATCTTGATGGTTTGGTTTGAGTAAGTGATTTAAGTAACGAGGCGTGTGTAATATGATACAAGCATGGTGGATACGCCGCTGGTACTTCCTATATATAAGTGTTTGTATGGTATCACATATTGTAGCGCTATTTGAATCATTTTAATTTGAGACATATAACATTTTATACAAATAACATACTTTTCACAAGACATTGATTTACAAAAAACTTATCTTATACAAACTCATTTTACATGGTTATTCATTTAACCATACATTATTCTCTTATTTATACATATCATCTGATTTTATCGTTTTTCAAATGATTTACAAGACAAAGCAAATTACAAGGTTCATGACTAAACATTTTCTCAAACATAAGTCATGAATTCTGTTTTCACAAAACCTATGTATCTCACAGGCATTTTTATACTGACGTACCTATTTTCACATGTGTTTTCAGGAGATGATGCATAGGACTTATCAAGACATACATAGGCGGACCTGTGCCTTAGTGACTTAAAACGAGACAAGAATTAGTTAATTTATGTTATGTACTCTTTGGTTCTTGTTTAAAACAATGTAAACTTTCATGTTTGATTAATAAAATGAAACTTCAATTGCCATGGATTTGAAACAATTATTTCTGTTACAACACTCCCCGACGTTTCCGCCACGTTTGGTTGTTCCACGTGGTCGGGGTGTGACAGAAAAGTTGGTATCAGAGCAAATGGTTATAGGGAATTAGGTTATTAGTAATACTTTGACCTAGTCTATAACCTTCTTAGGACCCTAACGTGTGTTTACTTGCGTTTAGTCATAAAACAATACCGTCACCTATCCTTAGGCGACGATCACAACAAGAACATAAATTTCAAAACCGCTTTGAAAACTAATCATCCGTTTTAGGATGATTAATTACTAGGTTTTGAACCCTCTGTTATAAGGTTTTGAACCCCTTTGAGTTTTCAAAACTCTCGTCAAAGTTTTTGGTCCTTAATAGTGTGAACACGTGCAAACTGGAAGAGTGAATGCCTGTACCCTGAGTTTTCTGTCTAAGGCTAGAGTGTTCGTACAAATCCACATAATCGGACCAGTCACTCTTACCTGGGAACTCTTGGGGTGAGTGTCCACTTATAGGCGAGCATGTCTTCGCGATACATTATGAGGATCTATTTGCTTTGACTCAGCCTTTGTGTTGTTTGTTTGCTTCATGGTTCAAACAAATGACCATCACCCATGATTTTGGTCGGAAATTGTAACATCCTATTCTTACCCAATGCCATTTCATTTGTTTTCTCTCTTGTTTCCCTTTTAGAATGCCTCCACGACGCGAAAATCCGGTATCTATTGAAGATCTGGCAACTGTCATTACACAGCAAATAACTGCTGCAATCCCGAACATCGTTGCCCAATGTAACCAAGCCCTCAACAACAATAATGCCCTCTGTAACTTCAAGACGTTCAACTCGGCTAAGCCATCAAAGTTTTCTGGGTCTCAAGGAGCGACTGCACTTTTGCAATGGTTCGAGAGTCTAGAGAGCACCTTCAGGCATGTTCAATGTCCAAACGAGCGAAAGGTAGATTTCGCATCTAGTGTCTTTGAGAAACGAGCTTTGACGTGGTGGAACGGTGTGGTGAGAGATAGGGGTGCCGAAGTGGCACTGGCTCAAACGTGGGAAGAACTTCGAGCACTGATGATGAAGGAATTCCGTCCTCGTCCGAGATCAGAGCCTTGGAAAGGGAATTCGACGATCTTAAACAAGACAGCGGTGAACATCGAGCATACACTGATCGGTATGAGGAGCTGAGCCTGTTGTGTCCTACCATGGTTACGCCTTTGGATAAGGCGATCGAAAAATACATTGATGGTCTCCCTGACTCAGTTCAGGACATTGTTACTGGTAGTAACCCCACTACGGTTAGGTAGGCCATTGAGCTAGCTGCAACCTTGACTGAATCTCAGATCAGGAAACGTAAACTTTTTCGAAAGGGTGACAAGAAGCCTATCGAGGAATCAAAGACCATGGATGAACAGACTGGATCCCCTAAACGGTCAAAGAAGTGAGAGGCTTCTCAGAACTTCGCCATGGTTACTCACAATGATCAAGCCGTCCCCAACCAACCAGCTCAACCCCCTGCTAGGAAGCCATACAATGGAACTTCACCCTTGTGCAACCAATGTAACCTTCATCATCATGCTAGTGTGAAGTGCCGCGAATGTCAAATTTGTGGACGTAAAGGTCATACAGCAAAAGTTTGCGTAGCAGCAGTTGCACCAAATCAAGCTGACAACAATCCTGCTCAAGCTCGCTTTCCACCAGGTTCTTGCTACAATTGTGGCGAGATGGGCCATTTCCGAAGAAATTGCTCAAAGCTTGCTAATGCAAATCCAGCGCAGGGATGAGCATCTGACCGACTAGAAGACAACACCCTTTAGAAAAAATTTACGTCTAATGTATTATTTTCTTTTGTTGTCAAGGTCCATGAAACAGTTGTTATCATTGTTTATAAATAAATCTTTTATTTATATTGCAATGTATTCATGAGGTTGTATGTATAAAGAACATATCCCTTACAATACCGACAATCAAGGAATCGTATTCCTTGAAAAGCAAACTACCCCCCAAGATTTTTCTATTTTATGATCTCTTGCGTTGTCCACAAAATTCCTAAGTACCCGTTTCTCCCAAGGAAATGAAGTACAAGGCGCAAGTTACAACACTGGACGAATACCCAAAGTACCTCTATAAATCCTTAATAGGGTACCTAAGGGTATTTCCGTAAATCCAAAAATTGTGGTTTTGAAAACAAAATCGAATTTTTGGGAGATCTTTCTATCTTTTCAGATAGATCCCAGAGGACATTGAAGTCCATCGACTGGTTTCCTGGTGTACCTTGAATATCCATATTCAATCAATAGCAAGTTAATAACAAATTAATAACCAAGTTGAACAACTATGTGATTATGTGCTTATGTGTTCCCTTTTATGTTTTGTGTGATCCAAAGTTTTGTTATCCAAATCCTCGTAGAATCTTCCATTTATTCATATAAGGGATTCATGGTAGGATATCCAAAGGTACTATATTAAATCTTTAATGATCTTTTACGTAATGGTAAAGACCCTTGGATTATATTGTACTATTCCATAATTAGACCCCTTGAGTGGTCTAGTTAAACAGATTGATCCAAAAATCTGGTTAGGAATATCATGTGATGAAATAGCTGAAGGGACTCCTTGGTGGCCTAACTAAGAAGATCCTCTATCGATCTAATTAAAAGGACCCTATGGTAGTCTAGTCACCCTCATCACAAGTTTGATATCCTTCCCCAAAACATTACAAAACAAACTGTGCGGACTGTGCAAGGAATTACGTAATTATGGATGCATACATAATTATGGAATTTAGTGCACAGAAACCACAGCAAGTTTTGTCGTGTATCTAGAGTTAACCCTATTCATTTTTGTTTCTGAAGAAATTGTGGAAAATGACTCGTTCCGTTCATTTTCGTTTCTGAAGAAATTGTGAAAAATGACTCGTTCCGTTCATTTTTGTTTCTGAAGAAATTGTGGAAAATGACTCGTTCCGTTCATTTTCGTTTCTGAAGAAATTGTGAAAAATGACTCATTCCGTTCATTTTTGTTACTAAAGAAATGGTGAAAAATGACTCGTTCCATTCATTTTCGTTTTTGAAGAAATTGTGAAAAATGACTCATTCCGTTCATTTTTGTTTCTGAAGAAATGGTGAAAAATGACTCGTTCCGTTCATTTTCGTTTCTGAAGAAATTATGAAAAATGACTCATTCCGTTCATTTTTGTTTCTGAATAAATGGTGAAAAATGATTCGTTCCGTTCATTTTTGTTTCTGAAGAAATTGTGGAAAAGGACTTGTTCCGTTCATTTTTGTTTATGAAGAAATTGTGGAAAATGACTCGTTCCGTTCATTTTCGTTTCTGAAGAAATTGTGAAAAATGACTCATTCCGTTCATTTTTGTTTCTGAAGAAATGATGGAAAATGACTCGTTCCGTTCATTTTCATTTCTGAATAAATTGTGAAAAATGACTCGTTCCGTTCATTTTCGTTTCTGAAGAAATTGTGAAAAATGACTCGTTCGGTTCATTTTTGTTTCTGAAGAAATTGTGGAAAAATGACTCGTTCTGTTCATTTTCGTTTCTAAAGAATGCCTGTTGAAAATAACTCCGTTCATTTTTTTTTATTTCTGAAAAATGTCCGTTAAAGAGAAATAACTGGATTATGCCTTGCTTATCTTTGATGGTTATTTAACACAAAGTCACAAATAGACTCCTACGAATAAATTTCGGGACGAAATTTCCTAAAGTAGGGGAGACTGTGACACCTGTGTCACTGCGACCATCAAACAAATACCAAACCAATGAAATATTGTATTTCATACTTTGGACTTCTATAAATATGTGTATCTTTTGCACATATCAACTCTTGTTCGATTTCAAGCTCTAAATCGCTCTCTGGAAGGTTATACGCACACTGATGCGTAAATATAACCAGTTTAATGCAACAAACACTCCGGAATAGTGAAATAGGATTAACATACCTTAAATAACCTTTACATAACTTAGAAATAAGTTTTGAAGGCTTTGGTATGGAAAAATCAGGTTAATTCGCTTATAGGGACTAAATTCGACAAACTGCGCAAGTATGCCAATTTGAACTGTAACAGACATTCCGAAACATGACCATAAGTTAAACATACCATAAATATCCTTTACATAGCTTAGAAATAGGCTTTGAGGTGTTCGGTATGCTAAAATAAACTTTTGGGTCATTCAGGGACTAAAAGTGTCAAAACGTGCACAAGTTTGCATTTTCGCGCATAACTTACGTTCTGAATACATCCGGACATCCAAAAATTTATGTAAGCACTAAAACATTTTATTTTAGTGTTTGGCATAAGAAAAATCCATTCGTCGCGTCATTTGGATCGTTTTTCGCGCTTATGTGCATTCCGTCGTAATTAACCGAACAACGCAACCGTACGGCCAAACGAACCGACATCCGAGATATTTTTGAGCACATTTTAAGTTCCCTACACTTTAACATCATAGTGGAGCTTGAAATTGGGTTTGACGGGTGTTAGAAGTGCCAAAACACGACGATACGCGCACAGGGGCCTATTCTGCCATTTTTGAAAGTTTCAGGTCTGCAAGGTCCTTACGGACCTCAACACTGATAATGTTGAGGTCCGTAAGCATGGGTCAGATATGCAGAAACTTGTTTAATCTGCTGTTAACAGCCTTTAACCCCTCCAAAGGCCAAGGCCAAGTGTCAAACTCTTGTGGTGGGAGCAATATGAGTTACCACAACATTCCGACAAGTGTACGGCTTAGATCGTGCCCCCTTTTCCAACAAACGATCCTAACGGTGAACCGAAAACTATAAATACCCACCTCCACCCTTCACTTTTCCTCACAAGAATCTGATCTAATGTGCTCTAAGTTGAAACCTTTGTTTCATACCTGAGCTATTTTGATCTAGATTAGCATTCGGGGACCCTTTGTAAGTGTTCCTTCGTTCTTTTATTGTTTTTCGAGTCCGAAAGTCAAACTTTGTTTAACTTTCTGTGTTGACCAGTTTATGGTCAATGCGAAGTTCGTTTGAACTTCGCAATGTGATTGTAATCACGATGGTTATAGTCCTTTGTGACTATGCCTACTGATTACCACGTTGTCTAGGGTCGTAAGGGTAAGCGATCTAATAAATCGCTTATACCTTCGAACCCGACCCGTTTGGTCGATCTTTAGGATCCGACCAAATACATTAGGTGACCATAGTATATAGGGAATAACCTTCCGAGGTTATACCTTATGGTCGCTTCGTTTAAGTAGTTATATGATAGGTAGTTTATATGCCTTAGGTAAATTACCAAAATACCCTTTTCATGTATAATTGGTAATTAAGCATATGTAACATAACTTTTAACATCTAAACTGATTTGGCAACAATATTAGACATGTTAAGGCATATTATACTTATCGTAGGACTAGTTGGGTGCTCCGAACGCGTTTTACGCGAAAGACGCGTTAAAGTAGCACAAGCTACCTAAACGGGTCATAACGGGTCATGAGCACTTAGGTTAGGTTTCATTTAGAATGTAGGATTTGTTGAACCATACTACATGAGTTTTCATACTCATTTGGTTTACGAACCCTCATTCTATCCGATCCTCCGATTTAGGTCCGGTTACTAACATAGTTACCTATACTAGGTGTCGTTTGATATCCGTGATCTCTAGCATTGCTTGGTGGTTATCTTAGGACTTCTGAGCAATCTCAATGTGAGTACATAGACCCCTCTTTTACTGTTTTCCAAACTGTTTTGGGGTGAAACACATGTGCCTACTTGTTACTTTCATGCTTTCCATGTTTTCACATCATATACTTGCTATGTTCATTAGTACATTATAGTACATGATTTCATTGTGTTTTATGCTATGTATGTCCATTGTGTGCATACTTAGTACATTGTTTTAAATTACATTTCATGCTATGTATGTCCATTGTGTGCATACTTAGTACATTGTTCTACATTGCATTTCTATTGCATACGCTCATCCAGCATATGAACACATTATATTACATTTTGAACCGTTGTAACCATTTGACTATGTGAACCGTCGTAACCGTTTGATTATATGAACTATTTGTAACTGTTGAACCGTGTG
Organism: Helianthus tuberosus; assembly: GCA_030545235.1. NCBI lineage: Eukaryota > Viridiplantae > Streptophyta > Magnoliopsida > Asterales > Asteraceae > Helianthus > Helianthus tuberosus. The sequence goes on along the minus strand of JARYGA010012363.1, from coordinate 17,923 downwards.
AACCTTTTGTATCTGTTGACATGATTTACATTTGACAATAGACGTTGGACTATACATAAACATTTCTACAATTGTTAAACATTACATCTTGATGGTTTGGTTTGAGTAAGTGATTTAAGTAACGAGGCGTGTGTAATATGATACAAGCATGGTGGATACGCCGCTGGTACTTCCTATATATAAGTGTTTGTATGGTATCACATATTGTAGCGTTATTTGAATCATTTTAATTTGAGACATATAACATTTTATAAAAATAACATACTTTTCACAAGACATTGATTTACAAAAAACTTATCTTATACAAACTCATTTTACATGGTTATTCATTTAACCATACATTATTCTCTTATTTATACATATCATCTGATTTATCGTTTTTCAAATGATTTACAAGACAAAGCAAATTACAAGGTTCATGACTAAACATTTTCTCAAACATAAGTCATGAATTCTGTTTTCACAAAACCTATGTATCTCACAGGCATTTTTATACTGACGTGCCTATTTTCACATGTGTTTTCAGGAGATGATGCATAGGACTTATCAAGACATACTTAGGCGGACTTGTGCCTTAGTGACTTAAAACGAGACAAGAACTAGTTAATTTATGTTATGTACTCTTTGGTTCTTGTTTAAAACAATGTAAACTTTCATGTTTGATTAATAAAACGAAACTTCAATTGCCATGGATTTGAAACAATTATTTCTGTTACAACACTCCCCGACGTTTCCGCCACGTTTGGTTGTTCCACGTGGTCGGGGTGTGACAGTTGAGGAGTTCTACAACACGTTCTACAAGGCGTTTACATCCGAATCGTCTGAAACGTCGACTGTCGCACCGAAAAGCATCTCAAAAGCTATAACAGAAAATATCAATCATGATAATTTTTATGGGACGCACTCAAAACCACCAAAGCTGGATAGTATTGAAGACTATACTTGGTGGAAGGAGCGTTTCATCAACTGGGCCAAAGCGTATGCGTACGAGAGCTGGTTTTGTTTAGAGTTTGGATATGATAGACCTGTCAATGACAAAGGCGAGAAATCCCACTCAAGAGGTTAACCACTGATAACAAGAAAAACTTCTGATATGAACAGAGAATGATTGCTCTAATCCAATCATCGATTAGAGATGACATTTTTGCATTACTTGAACATGACGGGTCATCAAAATCTGTTTGGGAAGCTTTAAGGATTAAAGGTGAGGGGGGGTAAACAAATAAAGAAAAATAAAATTGCTTCGTTAAAGAAGGAGTTTGATTTGTTTGATAGTCTAAAAGGAGAGTCGGTGAGGCAAATGATTGAGAGATTTTGCCATATAAAAATTGAGCTTGATAGGTTTGGAATAGTAAAAACACGAGAGGAAATTATAGATAAAATCATTGAAGCGTTACCACGAGCTGATCAGTGGCAAACGTTCATGTTTATTTTGAAAAACGATGTGTTATATAATACAATTACTCTTGATGTGCTGATTGAAAAGATTGAAACTCATGAACTTGAATTGCAGAAACAGAGCAAGATGAACAGTTCTTCACATCAAAAAATGTTGGTCTTTATTACAAAGGTAGCATACCTTCGGTGAGAGTTGGTGAATCACCAAAGACAGCATTTAGTGTTGAAAAGACAAAAGAGCCACAGAAAGGCTCATCAAGTTATAATCCACGGTATCATTCGTCTTCTGCAAAAGCAAATCCTGAAGAATCAGAAGAAATTCTTTGCAACATCGCTTTAAAGTTGAAAATTTCTCCGACAATGAGCATCAACTCTGCTAAACAGCAAATGAGTTTTCTCGCATCTATCCTGGAGTCGTATGAAGGCCTTTAGCTGGTAAAATTGGAAATTCTGAGTTAACCAAAGAAGACTACGACCAAATTGATCCAGAAGAAATGGAACTCATCGATATTCGATGGTGTTTGGCAAGTTGCATTCGTAGAGCTCAAAGATACATGGAGATTACTGGTAAGCAGTCAATCGATGGTCCATCAACGAAGCTGGGATTTGATAAATCCAAGGTGACCTGCTTCAAGTGCAAGCAAAAAGGTCATTTCAAAAGAGAATGCACCATTTCTGCATTTGATGGAAATGAAAATCCGTTCAAAGACGATTATTATCAGAAAGCAATATACCACCGCAGTAAAGAAGAGCTTTCAAACCTGAAACAGATTGAAAACAATACGAAAGAGAAGTCAAGAACATGTGCAGTTATTCAAGATGATGAAGGGTTTGACTGGAGTGAATTCCTTCCAGAAGATGATCTTGTTGATGACCGTCTCACAGCTCATGGCAGAACTATATCAAAGAGCAAACATCGAGCTTTTATTGCTGAAATAAAGGAGAAAACTCAAGAAGAGATTCTGAACGAGAAAACTTACAGAGAAAGATGTATTGTTGGATATCGGATTGAAGATATGGAGAAAGAGTATGAAGAAACAAGAAGCAATAAAAGATGGGATAAGAAGCGAGAATGTTATGTCAACAGGGAAGGTGAACCAGCTGTTCATCCAAAAGAAGTGGGTTTTGATGATGTTCATGCAGTAATCCCTCTATCCAGCGAGTACTACTCAAATGTTGAAAAAGATAAGCATTATAAGAAAAAGCTGGATAAAATCATCAGAGATGTCATGACAGCAAGTCTGAAGAAGAGGGATGAAGAAAGAATGAAGAAAAATGTTGATGAGTTGGTGAATGATTTGAAGAAGATAGCTGAGGAAGAGAAAGAACAGAAAGACGAAGTAGTTGGTGAAAAAGCTATTACTGAAGAACATCAAAATGAAGATGATCCGAAGAAAGAAGAAGAAGATGAGAAGAAGCTTCAAAGCTTAGTTGTAGTGGATGACAGTGCTAGTATTGGTGAGGAACAAAAGAAGAGTGAAGCTGATCAGACACAAACGAAAGAGAAAGCCGAAATGCCGACCACTGAGGTAAAATCTAATTCTGAAGTCTTAAACAAATATGTTGAACAGTGCAAGAAATGCATGGAAACATGCAGTGCTTGTACTGAAAAAGACGAAAAGTTCAGAACAAGTTATCTAGAATTTACTAAAATCGAAAATGTTTTCAAAGAAAATGCAAAGAAATGCTAGAAAATAAAAAAGTTTTAAAAGAAAATGATGAAAAACTTTCTCAAAAATGAAAAAAATTTAGAAAAAGAAAATGAAAATTTAAAAGAAAAGGTTTCGAAAATGACAGAAGAATGTTTACAAAAAGAAAGTGCATTTCTAGAAATGAAAAAGGAATACGATTCAATAAAACTTGCATATCATATTAAAAAACAATCATATGAAGACGTTAAAAGTCAAATGAAACTTGTTCAATCCAGATTAAATATTGTTCTGAAACAACTGATACGCTTAAGCGACAGTATGAAATAAAGTAACAAGTTGTAAACTCTTATATTGAGGATGTTGCTAGGCTAAAGCGTTAAATAGCTGATTTAGAACAAGATAACAACAAGTTACACAGTTATCACGCTTCTTCATATGTTCTTGAGAGCATTTTCAATACAAAACCGGATGATAAAATTATGAGCAAAACAAGAAAGGAATTGGCTTAGAGTATCATCAGGTTCCACCACCGTTTGGGGAAAAGTTCACGTTCTATGATGACGAGAAGGTGGAAAAAGCTTTCAACATGGTTGATGAATTGCCAGATAACATTGACATAACCTATTCCAAATCTGATGAATCTGGTGATTCAGAGGTGGTAGGTAAGGTCTTTGAAAGTGTCTTGAAAGAAGAGTCGGTTGAAACAGGTAAATCTGAATCACAGGATGAAAATGTAGGTAGTTTTCATGAAGGTTATCTGAAAAAACTCAAAATCCGAAAAAAAATACGAATGATGATTCAAAAGGATTGGTGTATACCATGATTCGATCGGATAAATTATTCTCAGATCTTGAAGTACCGATTCAGAATGTGATTTCATAAAAGATTGACAAAGTTTTCAAGATGATTGAAATAGAAAAATCTGAGATTCCAAAGTTTGCTGGAAAGAGTCATAAAACTTTTTATAATAAACCTGGTTACAAAAAGAAAAACATGAAGGCTGGGTTGGGTTATAAAAGGAAACAGAATTGGAAGAAAAATGAAACGTCAAATTATCAGACAAAGATGAATTTTGTTCACGGAAAAAGTTCAGAAGAAGAGAAAGAACTCCAATTTAAACGACAGTCTAATGCAGAGTTCTATGCTCAGAAAAAGCAAGAACAACAGGTCAAAGATATCTCAAAGAGAACATGTTTTAAATGTGATCAAACTGGACATCTGGCACGCAAGTGTCCAAATTTGAAACCTGTTGGTGTTGAAACGAAAAAGAAATCTGATGATGTTGAGAAACAGAAATCTGAGGATGTGAAACAAAGGTCAACCAGATTTGATTCAAAACAAACTTGGAGGTACAACACAAACAAGTTTGCTTAGAATCAAACTTGGAAATCAAATCCAAATAGGTTTGATTCAAAACAAACCTGGACTTCTCACATACCCAGACTTAGAACAACACAAAGTTGGAAAAAAACTGTCGATGCAACGAAACCAAATCAGTTTTGGAAACCAAAAGTTGTTGTTCAAAATCAAAACTTTCAAAATGAATCACATTTTTATAATAGAAGTGCTTCAAAACGTCAAAGCTGGGTGGTTAAGACACAACCTGTTTCTGAACAAAAAACTGATGAAGTAAAAGATGAAAAGTTGTTTGTTCAAAACGATGATAACTTTCCGAAGTTGAATGAATCATATTGTGTTGAAATGCCTAAGGTCAAACAGACCTGGGCTAACCTGTTCAAGTGAATGAATTAAGTTGAATGTGTAGGTGCTCAAGAAAACTGAATGTTATCAAGAGGAGTGTCAGAGCAGCCTGGCACGAGAAGAGAAGGCTGCTGGTCCCTGCGTCTGAAATCAGGGAGTTTGTTTGATTTTCTATAAATAAATAAACAATATTTCTAAAAAAAACTAAAAATTTAAAAATTTAAAAAACCAAAAATATGTTTTTATTTTGTCAAAAATTCGAAAAATCAAAAATATGTTTGTTTTTAAATTTTGTCAAAAAAAATTTCAAAAATATGTTACTTGAATATGCCGAAACCCTCACGGCTGAACAAACATGATTAATTTCACAAGATTGAAAAACGGTTTTCAAACTGTAAAATATCAATGTGTTGTAAATCATCGGGGTACATTATATTTTCTGCAATTCAGTGCACGAAAAGCAGAAAATGGATGGCGAGACAATGATATCAGTATCAGGTTGTCAAATTTTCTTTAAATGTTTTGAATTTTAGGGGGAGTAAAAATTTCAGAAAATACAAAAACATTAGAAAATTTGAAAAAGCCAAAAACATGATAAAATCCAAAAATGAGTTTTGTGTAAAAAGAGGAAATGATAGTACATCAGTAGACAATCACAGTACGCTAAAGAAATAGAAAATTAAATGTGATAAACGGTCTCACTAATGATATGCCAGTAGGTTTTTACACGCTTAGTAGATTGTTTTCGAGATATAAACCTAAATATCAATACTTACTTATCTCGCGGGGAACATCTCTCGGATATATGGGTAACCCCCTAAATCTTGTTTGAGAGATTGCCTGCTTCTGAGATACTAGGTCTTTATACTATTTGATATCTGGGGTATTATACCTGGTCTTCTGATATTGCGGAAGCAATGGCCTAGACCTCGTATAATACTTTACGAGCTTTAAAAAACTTACCCTCTGCATAAAAATTGAGAAATATCGAAAGATATGAATCAATTGCAGTTGAAGAAAAGATTCTCTAAAGGGAACACACCTAAAGTCGAGCCTTCATCTCTTTGACTAAACGGAAGTTCATACCTGAACTCTCAAGGTCTCGCACTAACCCAGATACAAATATCAAATTGGTATAATCACCTGTAAGACTAAATGTAGGGAATTTGATACAGGAGTATATTCTGAGGTGGGACACGCGAATAAGTTAAGTCCTTAAAACACTAATCTCGTATCTCAAATCAATTGAACTTTGTGTGAAAATTTAAGTGGATCAGTATACTGACAATCTAAGTGAATCGTTTAGAACTTAAAGTGATATAATGCTCAACGGTGCTAGTGATTGGTCATAAAATGATATGATCCTCTGACGCAAACTCAAACAAAAATATTGTCTGTAAATATGTTTATAAATATTTCCTTACCATTATTCATTTCAGAAAAATACAAAAAGATTTTGATTCTACTTTATTTTCGACAACCGATGTCTGAGAGCCGAGTTTTAAAATCTAAGTATGCTGATCGTGTTTCTGAAAAATAAACAAGTTCATTAATTTGAAACTTGAAGTTTTTAATCAAAAACAGTTTGTGATATCTCCAAGGTCATTAATTTGGACTTGGATGATTAACTGTGAGGGATTTGGATTCTTAAACTGTGAAAATCTTTTGTAAAGAGCCAGTTTTCGATTTTTGGATTCTTAATATTGCCAAATCTATGAAGATTGTTGATAGAGGGAGAAAATCAAGTGAATCCTGGATATATTCATATTTTTATATTTTAGAGCCCAGATCTTGATTAAAAGTTTTTTTAAAAGCCAGGTCACGATTCCTGGATAATCAAGAAAGCTTTCACTGTCGTATATTTGAATTGATTTAGCTTATGCTGAGAGAGCCAGTTTTTTTTAATCCTGGATGTTCAAAATGTTTTTACTTATAAATGTTTGAGAAAATGCAGATGTTGTACCAGACTACGATCCCGATAGCCGAGTCTAAGGGGGGAGCCTGAAGACGAGCTCGACGCAAGGGGGAGCTTGTAACCGGAAAGCCAGGTGTCGATCCCAAAAGAATGGAAGCTTGATGAAAGGGGGAGCCTAAAGTAAGAGTTTAATGAAAAGGGAAGCTGAAGCTAAAGACAAATCCACAGGGATTCTGTTCGAGCAAGAGGGAGTCTGTGTTGCTGTAGATGATAAAGCTTCAAGAAGACTCAAGAGAGAGAGAAAGACAAGACGCTACGAGATTGACTGCGGCAATATCCAAGGGGGAGTCTGTTAGTGCATTTATGTCTATCGCCTCCGTCAATACAGACCGTAGCGAGAAACTGATCTAACCATGCTTTATATTGTAATATTTAGGTAGAAAAGGCAAGGTGGCATAATTGTAAATAAGGAAACACTCCTTATATCCTTTGCCTATAAATAGAACCCTTAGGGTTTTCATTTAGAACTTTGTACTTTTGGCCATTTGAGAGATTTGGAGCTTGGTGCTTAGAGAGAGAAAGTAGAGAGAGAAACTATTGCTCAAGGTGATTCGTGGTGCTTGTAATTGTCGAATATTCAATAGAATCACGTTTGTATTACGTTCTTGTGTTCGGTCCACGTACGTGTACGGAGTCCGCACGTCACACGTATCGGTTCGCAATCGTTCGGAGTCAAAAACCGGTCCTACATCCTCAAAGCAGGAAAAACTAGGATCCTACTTTAGGAACAATAAGTCCAAATCATACAACAAGTCTGATAATCAAAACGTGCATGATGTGGAGCAAGAAGATGATGATGAGGATTATCCTCCCATTTCTGAATATTACTTCTCTGTTGATAATAATGAACTAATCCTTGCAATGCAGAATCTAGGTGATAAAGCAAGATGGCCCAGAAAGAGTGATAAGCCAGCTGCAACAAAAGACAAATCCAAATGGTGTGCATATCATGAAGATTTCATCCATATCACTGAAGAATGCATAGCACTCAGGAAGGAGATTGGTTATTTGTTAAGCAAAAGGCATTTGAAGGAGCTTCTTGGAAAAAAAAAGTCAAGGATCCAGGATCCTGAAAAAGTTCCGGAAAGAGCTCCTGCTCCCCCAGCAGATGCACAGATTATCAACTTCATATCTGGAGGATCAGACATATGTGGCACTTCCTTTTCAGCAGCCAAAAGGCATGCCAAATAGACAAAGATGGATAATGGCGATAGGCCCATTCGAACCTCGATCCTTACACAGGAGAAAGTTATAACCATTGATGAGGATGATCGTGTGGATATTTAGGATCCTCACCACGATGGTCTTGTTATTACTTTATTTATATCTAACCATTTTGTTCGCAGGATTCTCAATGATGGAGGAAGCTCAGTGAACATCATTCAACTTGATGTCCTCAAGAAGATGAACATCCCTATATCAGAAATTATCCCAAGATCATCAGTTCTTGTGGGATTCAGCGGAGAAACCATGAACACATTGGGGGACATTAAACTTCCAATTTACATAGAGGGAGTTAATTCTTTTCAAAAATTTTGTGTTATAGGTTGCTTATCCTGTTACAATGTTATCCTTGGCAGGCCATGGATACATGACATGAAAGCAGTTCCATCTACCTATCATCAATGTGTCAAACTCCCTACTCCATGGGGTGTGGTGAAGATAGAAACTGACCAACAGGAAGCTAAAAATTGTTACACTTTATCAATGAAGCCAGCCTCAAGACCTAGGGAGCAATAGCAATTAAAGTATCCTCCAAGAGATATCCTGGAGGCAAGAGAACAAGATGTCAAGGATATCCTGATGGATCCTCAGGATCCTGAATCCAAAGTTTTTATAGGATCCGGGATCCTCAACAATATTGAAGAGGATCTAGTATCCTTCCTAAAGAGAAGAAAAACTACCTTCTCCTGGAAGCATGAGGACATGACAGGTATTTCCAAAGATATTATTACTCATAAGTTTGGCATTGACAGGTCGTTCAAACCCATACATCAAAAGAGGAGGAAGTTTGCACCTGAGAGGAATGCCATCATCCAGGAGGAGGTAGATAAGCTGCTCAGAGCAAGTATGATTAGAGAGGTTAAGTATCCAAGGTGGTTAGCCAATGTGGTTGTTGTTCAAAAGAAAAATGGAAAGTGGAGGGTATGTGTCGATTTTACTGATTTAAACAAGGCATATCCCAAGGATCCTTTCCCATTACCCCACATTGACTCCATGGTGGATGCTACCATGGGTCATGAGTTGTTGACTTTCATGGATGCTTCATCTGGATTTCAACAAATTCAGATGGAACCATCTGATCAAGAGGATACAACCTTTATGACCCCTACTGGTATCTATTGTTATATTGCTATGCCATTTGGACTAAGAAATGTAGGTGCTACATACCAAAAGGCTAGTCAATATGATGTTTAAAGAGCAAATTGGACACACGATGGATGTCTATATAGATGACATGGTGGTTAAGTCCAAGAGAGCTGATGATCACCTCAGAGATTTGGAGGAAGCATTTGAGATCCTTGATAAATTCAATAAGAAATTGAAACCTTCCAAGTGTCACTTTGGTGTAAAAGCAGGCAAGTTCCTAGGTTACATGGTGACAAAAAGAGGCATAGAGGCAAGTCCAGAGCAAATCAAGGCGATTGTCAATATTAAGTCTCCTGCCAATGCAAAGGATGTGCAAAGATTGTCAGGGAGGATCGCAGCCTTGAACAGGTTCATCTCAAACTCGTCAGAGAAATGCAAGGAATTCTATGACATTCTGAGAAAGAACAAGAAATTTGAATGGACTGAAAAGCATGAGAATGCTCTCAAGGCCCTTAAGGATTACCTATCCTAAGCTCCAGCCTTAATGAAACCAGAAAAAGGGGATATATTATCCTTATATTTGGCAGTCTCTTCTAAGGCAGTAAGTGCAGTCCTTGTTAAGGATCATGAAGGTACACAACACCCTGTATATTATGTAAGTAAAAGTTTGCTTGATGCTGAGTCTAGGTATTTACATTTAGAAAAACTTATCCTTGCTTTGATTATGGCATCAACTAAATTACGCCATTGTTTTGAAAGACATGCTATTATTGTTAGAACTAACTTTCTAATTAAGAATGTTCTCAGGAAACCTGAAATGTCAGGAAGGATGGCAAAGTGGGCAGTCAAGCTTAGTGCTTATGATATAAGATATAAACCAAGAACTGCCATTAAATCCCAAGCCTTAGCTGACTTTGTGGCAGATTTCAGTAGTGATCTACAAAGGGAAGCTGAGTTGGAAGTTCAACAGCTTGAAGAGAATAAGGATCCTTGGATACTCTTCATAGATGGGGCTTCAAACATCAAGGGAACTGGAGTAGGAATACTACTAAAATCGCCACAAGGGGACATAATACCCCACTCAATAGCTTGTGAGTTTCAAACTACTAATAATGAGGCTGAGTATGAAGCCTTGATAGCTGGTTTGCAAATTGCCAAGCACATGAGGATCAGGTATCTTGAGGTACATGTAGATTCATTGTTAATTACTAATTACTTTAATGGTTCTTATGTTGTTAAAGGTGAAAGACAAATCAAATATCTGGAGATAGTCAAGAAATTGGCAGACTCTTTTGTTTCTTTTAGTTTGACACAGGTACCCAGAGAAGAAAATGTAGAAGCTGATGCTTTGGCCAACCTTAGATCATCATTGAAGATTCCAGAGGATATTAAAATTTCCATAATCCATATCTTGACTCCCGCAATTGAGGATCACATAGCTATGGAAATAGTAGAGGATTCTGCAATCATACCCAGTGATAGTGCACAATCACATTCAGGATCCTGGATCCTTCCAATCATGAGATATATACAACATGGAGAGATTCCTACAGGAGAAAATCCCAGAGCTTTCAAAGTGAAGGTATCTCAATTTACAATATTAAATAACATGTTATATAAACGATCTTTTGCAGGTCCATATCTAAGGTGTATAGAGGATCCTGAAATTCAAGAAGTCCTAAAGGATTTTCATGAAGAAGATTGTGGGAACCACACTGGGGGCAAAGCACTGTTCTCAAGGATCCTTAGGACAGGATATTATTGTCCTACTATGAAGAATGATGATGTGGATTATGCCAAGAAATGTGATGCTTATCAGAGACATAGCAATATCCTTCATCAACCAGCAGAGCTCCTGCATCCTATATCCTCTTCTTGGCCATTCATGAGATGGGGAATGGATATAGTTGGTAAACTTCCCAAGGAAACAGGAGGAAAAGTGTTTATGCTTGCTGTTTTGGTCAAAAATCAAGCAATGATGATGCAACCAAACTTTCTGTTGTGAGGTATGATGCTTGAATTGATTAACAACAATAAGGATCACTCAGAAATGTAATGAACAAGTGACACGAAGATTTATACGAGGAAAAAGCCCTTGATCAATGAATAATCTCCGGCATAAAAAACCTCGGGTGATGGAAACTACCGATCACCAACTCAAATTAAACAAGAATTGTATTACAACTTCGGATAATAGCGAGCTAAGTACAAGGATCACTATAGTGTATTGTGTAAAAAAGTGTGTAACCGCCAAGTGTGCTATCGAAAGCTGGTGAGAGCAATTGTAAGAGTGTGTGTGTAGCCGAAAATAGCCAAGTGTTTTCTAATTAGCTCGCTACCCCTTTAAAAATGGAAAAATATCTATACTAACTAACATTCCGCATTTGTGTTAGTTCACTACGTCTATTGACTTCGTCTTGTATCATGAGATAGGATAGGATATCTAGTGCACGAGGTTCGAGAAACTGAGAAATGAGGTTTTTAGTGATGATTTCGCTTGAAATGGACTTGTGATAAGTTCAAGCGAAATTGACACAATAGATTTCGCTTGAACTTATTTTGGTCACCTTCAAGCGAAATCTTCAACTCTATATATAGTGCACATGTCATTTCATTTGGTACGCGACTTCCGAAAGTGTAACGAAGTGCTGCCGATTTTCTGTCAGGTTGTAAACATTGTTATTATCAATACAAGCAACAGATTAAAGATTACAAGCTGTATTCGTGTCCGATTTACTGATTTCGCCTTTAAACTGGATGAAAAACTCTTCTGAACGACTCAGTCGGGTTAAACAACGATCCAACAAGTGGTATCAGAGCTCAGGACGAGGAGTTCATACTACTACAGCTTGATTCTACCGATTTCTCTCATTTCTACTCATTTTTTTTATATTTTTCAGATCTGAACTAGTTCCAACGGTTGAAATGGTCTGATTTTCGAGTATAACGTGTAAAACGTTGTTTTAACAAAGCCTACAAAGTTTCGGACTAAAACTCAGATTAAATCTTATGAAAAATTACCTAAAACTAAGTTTCGCTTGAAAGGGTTCGAACTTGGTGGTAGATTTCGCTTGAAAATCAGAAGTTTTCACTTGATTTCGCTTGTAATCAGTTGAAGCGAAATACATCAGCTGGATTTCGCTTGAAGTTGTTGAAGCGAAATAGATTCTTTGTTAATTTCGCTTGAATCAGATCTGGATTTGGTTTTCCCTTGAGATCAGTTGAAGCGAAATAGTAGGTTTCGCTTGAAAAGTGTTTTAAAACAAAATTTCGCTTTAAACATTTATATCAATATTTCGCTTGAATTGAACTTGAATCATCTGAAGCGAAATAGTGGATTTCGCTTGAACAGTGTTATATTGAGCTGATTTCGCTTTAAGCTATATATACTTCAAGAATTTCGCTTGAAGTTGCTGAATTTTCAAAACTTTGAAAAATTTCTAAGTGTTTGACTGTTTTTTGTTCAGGTACGTTCACGATGGATGATAATTTCATAAACCCGTTTAGCGATATGTACGTGTTCACTTCCGAATCGTCAGATAGAAGATCTGAGATGAAAGAATATTCAAAAGAGATTTCGGAGAATTTGAAGTTTGAGAACATGTACGGGAGCCAACAGAAGCCACCAAAGCTAATGAAAGTGGAAGATTATCATTGGTGGAAAAACAGATTTGAGGGTTGGGTAAAAGCTTTTGCTACTGAAAGCTGGTTAAAACTAACACATGAATACGTTGCACCAGTAAAAGAGGGAGGAGAGTTAATAGATGCAAAAGATTTTTCAGAAAAAGATATAAAAAATGTTGTGGCTGAACATAGAATGATAACATTGATCAAACAGTCAGTAAGAGAGGATATTATTTCATTGCTCGAACAAGAAAAGACTTCAAAGAGTTTGTGGGAAGCATTAGAGAGAAAATGTGTAGGAAGTAATGAAATTGTTAAAAACAAAAAGAAATTGTTGCGTAAAGAGTTTGATTTATTCAATTGTATGAAAAATGAATCTGTTTGTAAAATGATTGAGAGATTCGGACATCTGAAAATGGAGCTGATCAGACACCAAATCTTACCTTCTGAAGAGGAGCTGGTGGATAAACTGTTTGATTCATTGCCAAATGATCAAGAGTGGCAATACTTCGCTCTAATGTTGAAAAATACAATCAAGCCTGAAGATTTGAAATTGGATATGCTGATTGAAAAGCTTGAAAGTCATGAGCTGGAGATAAAGAGATCTAAAGTCAACAATCCAGCTTATCAGCAGAATGTAGAGCTTTACTACAGAGTACCTCAAGCTGGGTCACCAAGAACAGCATTTTCTGCAGAAAGTTCAAGTTCAGTGAATAATGAAAGTTTTCACAGTGGTTTTCACAGTGGATCTTCTTCAAACACTTCAAACCAATCTGCTTCAAAGAATTTGTTTCAGTGTAATATCGCAGTGGATCTGAAGAATGGGCAGAATTTCAGCGAAGAATCGGCAAAACAACAGATGGTTTTCTTGGCATCTATACTTGAATCGTATGAAAGCCTCGTTGCAGGGAAGATTGGTAATACCAATTTGACGAAAGAAGATTATGACCAATTAGACCCCGAGGAGATGGAACTAATGGATATCAGATGGTGCATGGCCAGTGCGGTTCGTCGAGCACAGCGGTTCATGGAGATCACGGGGAGAAAGTCAATTGGTGGACCATCTACCAAATTAGGATTTGACAAATCCAATGTGACATGCTTCAAATGCAAACAAAGAGGTCACTTTAAGCGCGAGTGTAGAAATGCGTATGCTGCTGATGATTCTGAAAATCCATTCAATGAAGATTACTACAGGAAGGCAATTTACCATCAGAACAAGTCTGAGCCACCAAGATTAAAACAACCAGAAGAAAGATCAAGGGCTCTTGCAGTTATATATGACGATGAAGGGTATGACTGGAGTCAAGAAGTTCTACCTGAAGAAGATGCAGTTGGTTATGCATTTGTTGCAAATGATGATCATGATAGATGGTGGAGAAGAGACAGTGTAAGATGGGAGATTGGCAAATTGAATGAACCATTCAAAGAAGCCCAGAGAGCTAAAAGATGGAATGAAGAGTTAGAGTGTTACATGGATCCATAGGGTAATCCAGTAGTTGATCCATCAAAAGTGGATTTTGATGCTGTAACCAATGTGTTTCCAAGTGAGGGCACGTTCAACACAAGAAGGCTTTCTGATAAAAGCTATTTGCCAAATTTGATGATCAAGTTAAGAGAAGTTTTTGAAGCAAGTTTACCAAAGGTGGTAGAGATGAAGAAAAGAAAAGAAGAAGAACTGAAGAAGATGATTGAAGAAGTGAAGACTGTTGCAAAGCTTGCTGGAAAGGAACAGAAAGCTGAAGAAGAACAGAAGAATGCAGAAGCTCAGAAAAAGGAAAACAAAGAGCAAGTTCAGAAAGTTGAGTCAGAAGAATCGGTGCTAAATGAGACTGAGGTTAGAAAATCTTCTGATCTATCGAATGTTGATTTGGTTGATGAAAAAGAAAACAAATGCAGGAATTGCATAGAAATGTGCAAAGCCTGTATTGAAAAAGATGAATTGATAAAAACAAAAGATAATGAATTAAGCAAAATAGAAAATGGTTTCACAATAAAATGTAAAGATTTGATTGAAAAAGAAGAAATTTTGAAACTAAAAGTTGAAAAATTAACACAGAAATGTCAAGGTCTTGAAAAGGATAATGATGTTTATAGACAACTGTGTTCTACAAAATGTGTCGATTGTGTTGAAAAAGAATCTAAATTTCAAGATTTACAAAAACAGTATGATTCTTTAAAGTGGTCGAGTCAGAGAGTACAAGAAGCTTATGATACTTTGAAGAGCCAAGTCAAAAGTTTTGATCAAAGATTGTCTGAAACTTTAACAACCAAAGAAATGTATGAGAGACAGTTTAAAGAAAAGCAAATTGAATTAAACAAATGTTTTGATGAAATTGCAAATCTTAAACAAGTCTTGGCTGAAAAAGAAAAGGTTGTTAAAAAACTTCAAAGTTATCATAACTCTTCGTACATTCTCGAACGCATTTTCAACATCACACCAGATGACAAAGATACTGAAAATTGCAAAAAGGGTATTGGTTCAGAATTTCATCAGGTACCACCACCATTGAGAAACAATTATACTTTTATGATGAGGAAAAGGTGGCAAAGGGTTTGAACATAGCTGACCAGTTACCTGAAAGTATCGATGTGACTTACTCCAAATCTGATGATGCTAATGATTCAGAGGTGGTAAGTAAGGTTGTTGAAAGCGTTTTGAAAGATGAGTCTACTAAAGGTAAGTCTGAATCACAGGATGGAGATGAAGGAAATCTTTATGATAGTTATCTGAAAAACACAAAATCCGAGAAAAATTTGAATGATGATTCAAAAGGATTGGTTTATACCATGATTGGATCGGACAAATTATTCTTAGATGTTGTATTCCCGATTCAGAATGTGATTTCAGAAAAGGTCGATCAAGTTTTCAAAATGGTTGAGATTGAGAAGTCTGAGATTCCAAAGTTTGCTGGTAAAGGTCATAGATCTTTTTATAACAAACCTGGTTTTAAGAAGAAAAACATGAAGGATGGTTTGGGTTATAAAAAGAAACGAAATTGGAATCAAAGTAAAAAACCAAATTTGCAACAAAAGATGAATTTTGTTCAAGGGAAAAGCTTGAAAGAAGAGGAAAAACTCAAAATTGGACAACAGTCTAATGAGGAGTTTGATGCTATGAAAAAGAAACAACAACAGGCCAAGGATGTTTCAAAGAAAGTATGTTTTAAATGTGATCAAATTGGACATGTTGCACGAAAGTGTCCAAATCCAAAGCCTGTTGATGTTGAAAAACAGAAATCTGAGGCTGTGAAATCAAGGTCAACCAGATTTGATTCGAAACAAACTTGGAGGTACTATACAAACAAGTTTGCTTCAAATCAAAATTGGAAATCAAATCTGAACAGGTTTGATTCAAGACAGACCTGGAATTCTCACACACCCAGATTGAGAACAACACAGAGTTGGAGAACATCTGTTGATATGACAAAACCTCAAGAGTTTTGGAAACCTAAAAATGTTATTCAAAATCAAAAGGTTCAAAAAGAGACAAATTTTTACAAAAGAGGTACTCCAGAAGGTCAAATGTGGAGTATTAAGAAACAAGTGACGTCGGTGAAAGATGAGAAAGTTGAAGTCAAAGTTGAACAAGTTTTAAATGACAAAGAGTTTCCAAAATTGAATGAACATTATTGTATTGAAATGTCAAAGGTTCAACAGACCTGGGCTAAATTGTTTAAATGATTGATAAAGTTTGAATGTGCAGGTGCTCAACGAAGCTGAAGACTGTGAGAATGGTAGTCGGAGCAACCTGGCACAGGAAGAGGTTGCAGGACCCTGGTTTGGTTGAACAGGGAGTTTAGTTTGATTTTTGTACATAAATAAACAATATTTTCAAAACCCTAAAAATTTGAAAAATTAAAAACCAAAAATATGTTTTTAGTTTGTTAAAATTTGAAAAACCAAAAATATGTTGTTTTTAATTTTGTTTGAATGTATGTTGATCGAATACGCCGAAACCCTCACGGCTGAACAAACATGATTACTTTCATCAGATTGAAAAACGGTTTTCAAACTGTTAAAATCAATGTGTTGTAAATCATGGGGGTATGTTATATTTTCTGCAAATCAGAGTACTTGAAGCAGAAAATGGATGGCGAGACAAAGCTATCAGTGTTGGTTGTCAATTTTTCTTTAAATGGTTTTGCATTTTAGGGGGAGAAAAATTGTCATTAGAAAATACAAAAACATTTAAAAATTTTGAAAAAGTCAAAAACATGATAAAAAATTTAAAAAATTGAGTTTTTGCGTAAAAAGAGGAAATGATAGTACATCAGTAGACGGTTACAGTACGCTAAAGATTTGGAAAGTATAAATGAGTTAAACAATCTTACTGATGATGTGTCGATAGGTTTTCGCACATTTAGTAGATTTATTCGGGATATAAACCTAAATTCAAACTTGTGAATTCGTGGGGAACACTACTTGGATATATAGGTAACCCCTGAAATCTCGTTTGAAAGGTCTCTTAATCTGATATACTAGGTCTTTATACTCAATGATGTCTGGGGTATTATTCCAGGATTTCTGCTGAACGGTAGTTCTGACCTAATCCTTGGCTAATACTTGCTTCAATGCTTGAAACACAGCATTACACCCTCAGCATGCTGAAACAATTAAATTGATAAATGCTGCTGTTGTAAGCAAAAAGATCCTCTAAAGGGGACACATCAAAAATTCGAAGCTGATATCTCTCTGCGTATACGGAAGTATCGATCTGAGATCCCTCGGCCCTCGCATACCTAAATTATATACAGATATCATTGTAGTATTCTCACCTGTAAGACTGATTATTGGGATTCTGGATACGGGAGTATATTCAAGAGGTGGGACACATGAATGATCTAAGTTCATAATTCATCTAAATCGTATCCTGAGTAAATTGAAATTTGTGTGAGAATTTAAGATGGATCAGTATATCGACAATCGAAGTAAATTGTTTAAGTCTGAGTGTGAAATTTAGCTCAACGGTACTTGTGACTTGTCATAAACTGATATGATCCTCTGACGCATACTCAAAACAAAAATATTGTCTGTAAATATGTTTGTACATATTTCGTTACTGCTTTATATTTTCAGAAAATACAAAAAGATTTTGATTATGCTTTATTTTCGACAACTGATGTCTGAGTGCTGAGTTTCAAAATCTAAGTAAGCTGATTGTGTTTCTGAAAAATAAAACAAGTTCATTAATTTGAAACTTGAAGTTTTAAATTTAAAAATTTCAAAAACAGTTTGTGATATCTCCAAGGTCATTAGCTTG